>JAVTVY010013548.1:0-56891 GCA_036873755.1 Hanleya hanleyi
CCCAGCTGGGCTGTGTGTGTTTGATGATGGGGATAATACCACAGCATGGTTGACTTTGTCTCTGTTCTCTGAAGTAGATAAAAAGAGCAGAGTTGTGGGTTCTAGCATTAGTTGTACATGATGTCTGCGCGAGTACGGAAGCACGCTCCGACGCTCCGTGTATTGAAGACGGCCCCACCCGAGCTGGTCCGAACCATTGTACGCGGTGCGGACCCTGACCTTGTACGCTGTCTGTGCGAGATCGGGTACAACCTGTTAAAAGGCAACGTTCCACTGACTCCGGCTCAGAAGACCAAGTTGGCCAAGCATAAGACAGGTCTCCGAACCCTAGTCCAGAAGCGGGTCCCACAAACACAAAGAAAAAGGTGTTACAGAAAGGCGGCTTTCTCGGGGCCATATTAGCACCGTTGGCCGCTTCCGTGTTGGGTCCAGTATTGGGTGGACTCTTCGGCCGACAATGAACCACACGAAAAAAATGGTCCTCGTCGAACCACGGTTCCTTCAAAACCTCCAATCGCCCTACCCTGTCCCACCTACGGTGAAGACCATAAACACCCTCGATGGAGCGATGCAACAGATCTTACAGAGACCCGGGTTAAGCGACAGTGAGAAAGTACAACGGTACAATGAGACGCTTCAACGGTACATGACGTTCATGGACCAATACAAAACCCTCTCTACCCCAGCACCACCACCACCACCACTACCACGTGACACACTGCCGACCTCAGCACCGCCCCAACAGCCGCCATTACCAGGGGTACCACCCACAGCCCCACAGTGGGTGGAAGATGAAGTGCTGAAGAGTGTACCTGCATCGTTCAAGAAACAAGCTGGCCTGGTATTACAACGGATGAAACAGAATCCTAACATGACTTGGAATGATAAAGGCGAACTCCTGGTACAGAATCACGTGGTCCCCGGGACCCACATGACGGATTTAGTAAATGACCTGATGCGTCAACGCAGGTCGCACACAGATCGACGATGGGAGGTCTTCGCTCAAGGCTTGAAAGACATGCATGTACCACAGGAATTGGTGGGGAATCCCCACCGCTGGGCCTTTATGCAGCGGACCCAGCAATCGCCGAGTGGCCCACTACCTTCTTGTGAAGCCGAATGGGAACCGGAGTCACCCCCCAAAACACCACCACCACAACGGGCACCTTCTTTTCAGACCTTTAAAAAACCATCCTCGATCAGGACACCCCACATCTCCAGAGCCGTGACACGTAGCAAGTCACCGCGACGAACACGACGCCGGATACAACCGCCCAAGGCCTGGAACACCTATTAAAACCAACATCAGCAACAAGACAGCTCAGTCGCCATGTTTTACCTCACCCTACCCAGTAACAGTTCGCTGGATGTGTTTCCTGACAACACCTTGGCCAAGTACGTCACCCGGTTACCGCAACCGTTGCATTTACCTGGACGATGGGAATGTGGCCTCGTGGATATCCAATTCCCTTACTCGTGGTACAACGTGCGAGCCAATGAAGTGTGGTACGAGGCGACCTACGAAGGCAAAAATACCCGACTCTCCCTCCCCGAAGGCCAATACGATACCCCCAAGGAGTTCATGCAGGGGCTGACAAGACTGTTGCATTATAAGGCTCTACGGGAGGTCACGAATGTTTCAAAACCCATCAAATCCTTTCCCTTCAAGAATCACGTGGACTTCGATTACAACGCACACAACGGCAAGGCACAGATCCTCCTCACCGCCAACGTGAGTGTCGTACTGAGTCCTATCCTACAGCAAATGCTGGGTCTCGCTCACGCGACCTACACGGGTCCATCCGAGGACCATGGCCAGACCCCGATGGATATGAAGTCGGGTATGTACGGACTCTACGTCTACTCGGAC
The DNA here is from genome assembly GCA_036873755.1 of Hanleya hanleyi. Classification (NCBI taxonomy): domain Eukaryota; kingdom Metazoa; phylum Mollusca; class Polyplacophora; order Lepidopleurida; family Hanleyidae; genus Hanleya; species Hanleya hanleyi. The sequence continues at coordinate 1,871 of JAVTVY010013548.1, forward strand.
GTAGTCGACAACCACATCGTGGGCGATATCAACACACCTCTGTTACGGGTGGTCCCCATTAAAAAGACGTATGGAGATCAAGTCACCCACAGTTTCACCCACATGCTCTACCTACCCGTACGACAAACCGACATCAACACTATCACGGTGGATATAAGAGATGACACGGGACGACCGGTGGCATTCGAACGAGGAAAAGTAGTGCTGACACTTCATTTTCGACAAGCACGTGCTCCCCATTTTGTATAATGAAGGTCCCTTACGAGTGCGATGCACGCAGCTATATGGACTATTATGCCCAACAGGCCGGGGGTGGCCTTCCCGTCTTTAGTGGTGCACGCATGCAACGAGGACATGGGCTGGAGAACATACTCGGGAGCATCGTCAAAACGTTCCTGCCCTTGGTGACGCGTGGGGTGAAAGCAATCGGCAAACAAGCGGTACGCAGTGGACTGCAAGTGGCCGGTGATGTCTTGGGGGTACGGCACCCAAAGAAGCCTTGAAACGGCGGGCCAAAGAAGCGGGAGGCGTCTTGGTCGCCAAAGCACAACGCACCGTAGGGAATAAAAGACCTGCACCACCGAGACCACGCACCAGTCGACGACCGACCCAGCGACGACGCACATCGAAGACCCAGGATATCTTTTCTTAACCATGTCCTTGATCCACGCAAAGTCCTGCCCCTCCACCAACAGTGAATTTGATTTGTGGACCGTGCCGCCCACACAGACCAGTGCCGAACAAGGATTATGGGTGGAGCATCTCCCGCTCTCCAGCATCAACGAAACAGGGCCCATCGAGTTCACCATCAGTAATGCGGATACGGCCTATGTGGATTTAGCCCATACGTACTTGTATGTGAAAGCCAAGGTCGTCAATGGGGATGGCTCCAGAATCATCCAAGCTGCAACGGTGGGCCCGACGAATCTGTGGCTGCACTCGATGTTTCAACAGGTGGATATTTTTCTCAGCGACAAACTCATTAGTGACTCGACCAACACGTACCCCTATCGAGCCTACATCGAGACGCTGTTGTCGCATGGACGAGAGGCTAGAAAATCTCAACTGACAGCCGCTTTATTCTACCAGGACACAGCCGAGCACATGGACACGGTGGACAATGAAGGATATAAAAAACGGAAGGCTTTCACTGCGAACGGCGCCTCGGTGGATCTCATGGGTCGACTACACGCAGACATCTTCATGCAAGACCGGTACCTCTTGAACAAGATCCCCATCAAAATCCGACTGATACGGGCGCCTCCGACCTTCGCCTTGATGGCCACTAACGTAGACGGGCATGCAGCTGACTATAAGATTGTCATCCAAGACGCAGTCCTGTATGTCCGAAAAGTGAAACCGAATCCAGCCGTTCAATTGGGACACATGAAAGCCTTGGAAACAAAACCAGCCCAGTACCCTATCCGACGTGTACAAACCAAACTGTTCTCTGTTCCTGCTGGAAATATGAGCGCCAACAAAGAAAACCTGATCCTGGGGGAACTACCCAAGCGATTGATCCTGGCCTGTGTGGAAAATACCAGTTTCAGCGGAGCCTACCCAGAGAACCCGTTTGACTTTAAACATTTCGGCATCAATTTTGTAGCCCTGCATGTGGATGGACAACAGGTCCCAGCCACGGCCTTAACACCGAACTTTGGGCGCGCGAATTTCATTCGAGCCTATCAGAGCCTGTTTACAGCCACCGGTCAAATCAACCAGGACGAAGGGAATATGATCAGTCGGGAGAACTACGCGAACGGATACACGTTGTTCTGTTTCGATCTGACCCCCACCTTAGAGAACGACCATCAGCTGGCCCTGGCCAAGCAAGGCAATTTACGGTTGGAAATCCACTTTGCACGAGCCCTCGAGACCACCGTCAATGTGATCTGCTACGCCGAGTTTGACAACATCATTCAAGTGGACAAGACGCGCAACGTCCTGTGTGACTTCTCCACCTAACATGGATACAGACCAGATAACCACCGTGCTGGAGAATGACCCAGGGACACGTATGGTCTTTCAAGGGGTGTTCGCCCGAGATGTGTTCCCATTAGACCGTATGTATCCTGCTGCATACGTTCTCAACACGGACCCGATGGATCGGCCCGGTGAACATTGGGTGGCCGTGTACTTGACAGAAGCGCAGGGCGAATACTTTGACCCGTACGGCCTGCCACCCCTCCATCCCGATTTAACAGACTACATGGATCAAGGCACAGAGACGTGGTGTTGGAACAGTCAAACGTTGCAAAGCCTGACCAGTAGCGTGTGCGGACAATATTGCTTGTTTTACCTGTACCATCGATGCCGGGGCAGAACCTTATCTACCAGCGTAAAGATGTTTGACGAGTACCCCAAGGCCGAGGACCGCGATGTACTCGTATATGACTGGGCCGTCCATCATTTCAATGTACAAGCCCCGTTCTGGGCTTAAGTTCTTTCAATGTACAAGCCCCCTGTTCTGGGCTTAAGTTTACAAGCCCCCCTGTTCTGGGCTTCAGTTCTTTCAATGTACAAGCCCCCTGTTCTGGGCTTCAGTTTTCACGTGGTCGTTCTCACGTTGTTGTTGTTGGATAAAAAAAATGAGATCTCACCCAAAAAACCCTGTCTTGTGTGTTGTGTGTACTGAGAAACCTCAATTCGCAAGAAGTTCTAGCAAATCTCCAGAGTAAATTCGTCATAGTCCCAGCAGACAAAGCTCCGAATAATATAATATTCATATGTAAATATTACTATTACCAGGTGCTGGTTAAAGAATTGAGTGTAGACATATGTTCATCAAATACGTCTACTTACTCCCAAACTGCATTTACTCTGGAAGATTTATTTAACAATCACAAAAAGTTTCTCAGGGAAAGAGGTATTTGTCTTCCAACCAATCATAACGACATACCAAAACTATACTGGACTCCCAAAATGCATAAATCACCATACAAAGCTAGATTCATAGCTGGTTCTAGAAGCTGCACCACCAAGCTTCTTTCAACCCTATTGACGAGGGCCCTTCAGGAGGTAAAAGCATTTTGGGAAAGGTATTGCGCCACTATTTCTAAGCACTCTGGCGTTGAATGTATGTGGATATTGAAAAACTCAAAATGTCTTACGGAAGAACTTGATGCTAAAGGTCACATACCGTACAGACATGTATCCACATGGGATTTCTCGACTCTCTATACTACAATCCCTCATCAGGACCTTATTGACCGTCTAAGTTCATTAATAGTATCTGTGTTCAAGAAAACTGATCGTAGATATATTAATGTCGGAAGCCATAAAGCATTCTTTAGCTCGACTACATACAAGAGATATCATTCATGGGATGTTTCTTTGTTTATAGAGTTGCTTGAATTTCTCATTAAAAATATCTATGTGAAATTTGGCAACACAATATATCAGCAGCATATAGGTATTCCAATGGGTACTAATTGTGCATCCCTGTTGGCTGACCTGTATCTGTTCTCTTATGAATATTACTATATGCAGGCGCTTTCAAAAACCGATCCATTCAAAGCCCGTTCCTTCTCATTCACCAAACGCTGTATAGACGATCTTCTCGCTGTGGATAATCGCTATATAAATGACGCAGTGAAGGATATATATCCACCTTCACTGGATTTGAAGGAAACTACAGACAGCCCTACAGGCACATCATATTTAGATCTATATCTCTATAAAAATGAAGCGGGCATTCTCTCGCGTCGACTTTATGACAAAGAGATGATTACAATTTCGATATCGTAAACTATCCCTTTCTGGACAGTAATATTCCAGTGGGACCTGCATATGGCGTATACATATCTCGCTTAGTAGCATTTGCTAGATCCTGTGTTAAATGTGACGATTTTAATCAACGTCACAAAACATAGTTACAGAACTTATAAAACAGGGCTATTCCACCAAACGCCTCCACTCAAAGTTTCTCAAATTTGGCGATACATATCGCATGCTGATAAAAAAATACGAACGTAGCGTGCAAGATCTATGGCGCTACGTTTCGTAACTTGTGTCTAATTCCGCTTAACCCGGGGCTAGGGGCCGTATGAATCCATGTACTTCAAGATCCTCATGGGGCTCATATGAACAGTCACAATCAAAGCGTGACTGAGATACATCATTCTTTAGATGACGACTTTACAACGAATATTATGGATTAAGAATACTGATCAGCGATACGGATTTGATATTTTGGAACATTATGATGTCTTCATTGAAAACTGTTGACCGCTTCTCTCTTGCAGGAAACAAGCCTATGTTTATGTATACTATGATTGTCTTTTTGAATTTGGTGCTAATACTGTTATATGGAATATGGAATAGGTCTTTCGATTATGGACGCGGATATTCTCTAATGGACGACGGCTGAATTATGGATGACGGATTAGACGCTTGTAATTCTATATAAGCATAATGAATGAAGGCTATAACAGACATGTGGGGATTCGGTGAAACTGGCTTCGAACACCGTGGAGAAAGTAGCCCATCAGTGGCCTAGGATAATCCGAAATTCACCCGCGCAGGCGTGCGGCCGGATAACCCGCGCGCGCTGCGGCCGGGGCGGGGCGGGGCGGGGCGGCCCGGGCCGGGGAAAACCCGGATGTTGAACATCCTGACCCTATGTCTAAGGGGGACATTGGAACTCTTCTGTGTTCGAAGGTAGTTTTAGTGAAACCCGGAAGTGACGTCTGTGCGAACAACCCACACCACCACCCAACCACAACCATGGACCCATAGTGGTGGGTTAAACACACCCCCACGCATCCCCCAACATGCCTGCTTTCTATACTACGACCAGACTGCTCATGCGCAGACTCTTGAACACGGACGAACCCTGAGTCCAGTCGGATGCTGCTTCACGAGAGCTTCAACATAAGACCTCATACGACTCCATCGGACCCATAGTGACCCATGTCGGCGCCAAAATGTCCATTTCCATACACTTTTTCCACTGCGTATGCGCAGAATGACGTCAGTTCCACGTCACACCCAGCCCGTTGGAGACTCCCTCACGTATGCTTTACATTGATACCTCACTCGATCCAATCGACCCAATAGTGGCCCACCTAAACCCCAACACGTCTATTTCTATACTACGGCCAGACTGCGCATGCGCACGAACGCCACACTAGTCCAGGCGGATGCTCCCTCACGACAGCTTCAAAATAAGACCTCATACGACACCATAGGATCATTAGGGGCTCACCTAAACCCTAAAACGTCTATTTCCACACCCTTTTCCCAGAATTCCTTGTCTGCGCATGCGCAGAATGTTGACAACGGCCGAGACACTAGTCCAATCGGATGCCCCCTCACATAGGCTTCACAGTGATACCTCACTCAACGCCATCGGCTCATTAGTGGCTCACCTAGATCCCAACACGTCTATTTTCATACCCTTTGTCTATTGCGCATGCGCAGAATGTAGAAAACGACCGAGACACTAGTCCAGGCGGATGCCCCCTCACATAGGCTTCACAGTGATACCTCATACAACTCCATCGGCCCATTAGGGACCCCCCTCGATCCCAAAACGTCTATTTTCATACCCTTTGTCTACTGCGCATGCGCAGAATGACGATATTCCAACCCCACACGCACCCCATCGGATGCTCCTTCACGAATGCTTCACATTGATACCTCATACGACTCCATCGGACCATTAGGGGCTCCCCTAGATCCCAAAACGTCTATTCCATACCCTTGGTCTACCGCGCATGCGCAGAATGACCATATTCCAACCCCACACCCAGCTCATCGGATGCCCCCTCACATATGCTTCACATTGATACCTCACTCGACTCCATCGGACCACTAGTGACCCACCTAGACCCCAAAACGTCTATTTCCATACCCTTGGTCTACCGCGCATGCGCAGAATGACGATATTTCAACTCCACACCCAGCCCATCAGATGCCCCTTCACGAATGCTTCACATTGATACCTCATACGACCCAATCGGTACACTAGGGACCCCTCTCGCCCTCTTCGGTATCTCCGTGACATCTTCGGGCACCTCCGTGTCTCTTCGGTGATCTCCGTGACATCTTCGCAACATTGTAGCGAACGTGCAACAATGTTGCAATTCGGGGAGCCAGGTGTTCGGCACGTGACAACCCCCAGCCCAAGCAGACGACAGCGAAATTCTGGCGGGAAAACCCCACAGACAGCTCAGTACATCAATCCTATCATGTTCAAAAATGACCATCCCCATACCCCATACAGGCCTGTATATTGTATAAAAAAGACACGGACCTGACCGAAGAGACACGGAGGTGACCGAAAAGACACGGAGGTGAACGACATTGTGGAAAAACCCACAGACAGGTCAGTACATATCCTATCATGTTCCCATGTCACGCTCCATTCACCCAGACCGGAAGTGACGTCATACCTACAAGAGAGCCCCCTGGCGGAAAAAAATGAACCAAGAGTTACCTCCCTGGAAAATATGGCTCGAAATCAACTTTCCCTGCTACTGATGCACTCCCATAAAATATCTTCCACATATTCTATCTCGGGATCCTCAGAGTATCGATTCCTATACTAAACTTGAGGCAACCAAGAGTTGAGTTCTCAAAGCTCGATAATTTTCTTATCGGGACTACTTCGAGAGAACGTCGGCAGAAAAAAAAATCGAATCGTCTACAAACTTCTCGACTTTCTCGATATCTTTTTTTATTCGTCTTTTTTCGACCCATCGAGAATCAATGGTTTGATGTTGGTTGTCGAGAAACTTTGATCGAGAATGCTTCGAGATAAAAAGAAATCGCGAAACCATCGAGAGGCGAGTGAATACAATTGATTCACAGCTGTCATGCCTCTATGTGTGAGGGTGCTTTTTAAAGCTCCCGCTTTAACAATGTAATGCTAACGTACCATGTTCGTCACAATTTTTAAAGAGACTGCATTGAATATCACATTTGCATAAGAAACTTTCTTTTATTATGCTTAATGGATGCAGACTGGCGATGATCAGTGAGGTAGAACATTTGACCGCCCTTACGATCCATCTCTGGTCGGAGTTACGATCCATCTCTGGTCGGAGATCCATCTCTGGTCGGAGTTACGACCCATCTCTGGTCGGAGTTACGATCCATCTCTGGTCGGAGTTACGATCCATCTCTGGTCGGAGTTACGACCCATCTCTGGTCGGAGTTACGACCCATCTCTGGTCGGAGTTACGATCCATCTCTGGTCGGAGTTACGACCCATCTCTGGTCGGAGTTACGATCCATCTCTGGTCGGAGTTACGACCCATCTCTGGTCGGAGTTGCGATCCATCTCTGGTCGGAGTTACGACCCATCTCTGGTCGGAGTTACGATCCATCTCTGGTCGGAGTTACGATCCATCTCTGGTCGGAGTTACGCCCCATCTCTGGTCGGAGTTACGACCCATCTCTGGTCGGAGTTACGATCCATCTCTGGTCAGTCTTGAAGCCGTACAACGTCGGGCATTACAGGTTAGTTTTTCTCAGTATTCTTGCATTTACCAGGTTTACCACATATTGAGGCGTTTACCCCATCAGACGTCCTCGGTGCTCATCCATCAACATTAGATGAGTTATTTGTTTGAGCTAATCTGTCATCACAGCTCCCGGGCTTGCGTATCTAATTACGCTTAAGCCGATGCTAGGGGCCGTGTGGATACTTCATAGTCAATTTTCCCCACCTCTTGCATATCGCTCCAATTGACAATTTTCGTCAGCATTATATTTATTTATCATACAGGCTTCATCTATAATAACGGATATATACTTTGGGAATACACTTTTGGGGATGTATGTTGCATGGGTTTATCCGTGGGGTCGAACACATACATGGGATATTTAGTTCTACATATAACCGGAGCCACTTTCTAAAGAGTTGCCTGTTCAAATAAAACGAAAGAAACAGGCTTCTCGAATCATTCGTTTTTTCTGATAAAAATATTGACACGCTCTCACCTTTGAAACATTATTTATTAATATAAGGAGAGTACTTCAACATTCATAACAACTGCTAGCATGTTGCCATACCTCAAGCTTGGAAAGTCTAGCATATGTAAACACGATATCTTTCGGCTATTTGTCGTAGAGACAAGACAAATATTCTGGCATGTGCTCTACCAATTGAAGGTACCGGTACCGATTTGAGTTACTGCGGCGAATTAGACCAATCGTGCAGTTATAGTCCTGGTGTTCACTTAAAAAATTGATTCGTCACAAGTCTCAACACGTTACAACTTAAAGATTGGTTTGTTGACTCTAGGCTTCAGTCGGTCTGCTCGTTCTGCGGCCATTTTCGCATCACGTATTTTATTTAGTAGCATCTGGAATTGCATCTGCGGACGTCGAATTAATTCCAGCAGTTTTCTGTTCGTAATCTTCGCTTCTCCTTTCCGGTTATTATTGGTTTTTGTTTTAGAGGTGTCCGTTGTCAGTTTTGCCTCGAGATTGAGTTTTGGCTTTGCATTCGTAGGTTCCAAACTGGCCGCAGATGGTGTTTTAACTGGTGTCGAGCGCTTTACCTTCTCCGTGGACAGGTAAGACGTTACTTGCTTTTCTAGATTGTCAGAGAATGACATGTTAGACATTAATGACGATATTTCCTTTTGTACACAGTTTTCCACTTCATTCTCATCCATATCCTCCGAGTTTTCGCTGTCGGAGCTCTCACTCTCACGGCTGTCTTCCTCTGCTTTAGCTACCGTCTTCACGGCGAATTGTTGCTCTGAAGACTTCCGTCTCATTCTGGCTTCGTGTGAAGACCGTGCAACGGTAGATGACAGTTTATTTGCAGTTTTTCGAAGTCTTTTTTTGTTCACAGGCTTCTTTATTCGGTTTCCAGAATCGTCTGTCTGTGTCACTGTCTCGTCAGCATTGTTGTCGTCAGCGGTCTTATTCGGGATAACTTCTGAAAGATCCGTGTTTCCCACTTCTGTTAGATTCGATTCTCCAACCTTCAACTCTGGCCGGTTCGAAGTTGGCATTTCTGCAAGATATGGAGCTGGTTTGTCTTCATGGGTACTTTCGTGGACATACTGTTGGCCGATATCCTCTTGTAACCCGTCTTCAGTGAACGAATCAGGGTATGAACAGTGATCGGTAGGCTTACAACTTTTCAGATCTCTCTGTGAAACTGTCGCTTCGAGCAGAGCCTTGTAATCATATATAGAAGCAGAACGTTTAACACTTGAAAATGAGCGTCGTCGCTCGGAATAAAACTCAGCCTGTTTATTCCGAGAAGAGAGGAAGGGGTGTCCAACTGTCGCGGAACGTTCTCGGCCACGTGCTGCACTCGACGCCGAGAAGGATGCCCTGGTCGAGCCGGAATAAGACATGGACCGGGCTTTTCGTATCCCCGTTGGTGGATGTTCTTCGATTTGAGCAAGGACGAACGGCGCTCGAGCATCGAGTCTCTTCTCTTGTTGTTTGTCATCAGAATGATTCAGACAATTTGTAATTGTTTTCACGTCCTTCCATTCTATTTCATCGTTATAATTGAAGAACACTTGTGGAACGAGACTGAAAGCTTCAGAAGCAGGGGTTCCTCGAGAGACTTTCCTTGGTGGATTGTGACAATACACCGTGAAGGCTTCTGTATCTGGGTCCTCACTGACCAGTCTCTCAAACTTGTACACTTTCACATCACGCACAAACCCATACTCCGGAGGCGATGAACGCCTCACTTTAGGGCACTCTGAAGATGTGTTCGGTCGATTGACAAGCTGAGCTTGTACTGACCTTTTTCTTGAATCCACTGATGGTAGAGCAGTGTTAGGCCTTGAGTAGGATCCCAATGATGGTAGAGCAGTGTTAGGCCTTGAGTACGATCCCACTGATGACAGGCTCTTGGATCGTTTCTCTCGTATTCCGATTGTTTCTGAGACTGATGTTAATCTTCTCGGCCTGGTGTCTCGTTCAGCTCCACAACGTTGTGCTTCTTTCCGCAGGTTTCTTAAAGCAGTCAGGCAATCCAACTGCTGTTCTTCAAGTCTGCGCTTTGTTTGTTCGCTTTCCTTGTTCAGACTGTCGCACTGCACAGACAGTTGTCTCTGAAGGAGTATATTTTTGCTCCGAGTTCTGTGGTCAGGTACAAATGCAACCAGCGGCATCTTGGTGGTTTACACAATCCGATGTGAAGTCTGATGTCCCTTTACCAGTTTGTACTGAACGATTTGGAGAACGATCCCAGTTCTTGGAGAACGATCCCAGATTCGAAAGAAAGATTATTGACATGAAGACGTGTCTTATCGAGATGTTCTCTTGTTTATGAAGTCTCAAGATAACGAACTGCATTCAGAAACTGTCATAATAGATGTTTATAAGCACCACAGATATCAATGAATAATGGAGACGACCACACTGTGAGAAATCACAGCCCAAACATGAATTATCTCGAAGCATTGATCTTATTGATTGTCTGTTGACCATGAAGTGACCGTGTCCAGGTACAATAGGAGAATAATACCTCAGGGAAATAAAGAATCATTTGCGAGTGTTCACTGAGGCGTTTAACTGGACAACAGCTGAAAGTGGAGATACTATGCACATTGGTCGAGGTAATAATTTTCTCACCACATTCCCTGAGCCTGCACTCAATAGATGTTTACATAAATCTTTCGGATGTGACAGGGTTCGTAACAAGTCCAGACATCGAGTTCAATAGGCAAAACATTAAATACACCGTCACTTTATGCTGTCACTGAGAGACATACGACGTCAAAGAAAAGAATTAATAAAGTGTTGTTGAAATGGCATTTAAAAAAAAAACACCGCAACGAAACAGGAGTCAACAACATGTTGGCATGCTAATACAGCAGCTTGTTTTCATGAAAATGTTCACTTGTGTTCCAAAGGCTATTGTGATTGGGTAGCCTTGATCTGAGACGTTAACTACGCAAGTATTCTAGCATTGTGAAATGAGTCGCATAAACAGAGAATCCTGAGCATTAGCGATACCCGGTATGGAGTTAACCCAGTATACACACATACTCAGCTTTATAAGGTTCCACTGGCCAAAGTTAAACGTCTTATTTCATTATTAAATGTTCGCATGCAAGCAGGTTATAGATTATTGACAAGAACCCATTTAGATGATATGATCATTCGGTGTCTGATTACGTTATAATCTGCTTGCACAAACTTGGGGTTAAGAAAACATTTCAATGACAACACTTAAACCCGAATCTCAAAACACATTTAATTTTTGCAAATCTATCACGCGATTTGACAGCTGGGATAAACGGAATCTGTATTTATGAAATTTAAACACTTCAACTGCCTCCAAACACGAACATACACCTTAGATGTATGGAGACGGGAGAATTTAGACTACCTCGTACCAAACAGAAATACGCCTGACAACATGTCGGCTCTCTTTACTTTGAAGGAAGTCATTTGGTGGCGAGTGGACTGGCGGGTGTACCTGCAGTATACAACACTTTTATTTGAATAGTCTACATAATGTTCCTCTGGAGTTCATCAGTGTTCACGTCAGTGCTGATATGTAACATAAGTCAAAGCGTCAGCTCCGACCGTCAGTCCAATGCAATCAATACCTCTAAGTCAGTAATGGCATGTTCTTGAAGATCATCCTGACCTGTAAATCACTACTGTGTTGGGCTATTTCATTCAATCGGATTACATTCAAGTCCGAGGCTTGTTGTACACATTTTATCGTTTTGGAGTTTTTTTCTCATGAAGATCAGCATATAAGAATCACATTTTCCTAGGCAGCAGTAGTCCTGTGGATATTTCCGCGTCAGTTATATGCCCGTATGTATAATGCGAGATCTTGCTCGTCTGTCACCGCGAAACATAGCCACAGAGCTCAAGTAGGCATAATATAACTTGATACACATACTTTCAACAATGCCGACCAAGGAGACATCAAACCTCAAGGTTTCCACCTAACAAGTACCGTATCCGTTATCTGATAAATGCATTTGAATAAAACTATGCACGCAAATAATAGATATCACAGAAACACATACAGGTAGCGCTCAAATAGGGGCCAAGTCCTTTTGCATACTTTTTGAGTGGCAATCGCGACATGGCACGCACTAGAAAAAATGAATCCATAAAAATGGACATAAAGTCTACCCTTTGTGCTCGTCCAATCGCCCATCACTTTGAACTTTGAACCTGGGTAGTCCGAAACGAAGGAGAATTGACAGTTGTATGACAATTTATGATTTTAAAGCTTATCATATTGGGGTCATTTCATGTGTATATAATAGCATAACCATGCGAACGATGCTTCATGGGGAAATCTAAGATAGATACCATGTGGATGTAAGCACGCAGATAGCCGCTACAACTGACCATTGTCGCCTATCCAGATAACAAACAACATGCATGGTTGGGCAGTAACGAGGATAATAGATATATACCTGTCCATTGTCACCTAATGATATGGTGTGTGAATCAGCTGATGCAGAAAACGGTGATATTGTCAACTGTAACATAATGCTGAGAACATGTATCCGGTAGGAACATGACGCAGATAAAGACTATACTTGCCAGCTGTCATCTATACCGGTATCAGGTATAAGAGCAGGGTGCAGATAAGAGGCCCTCTGACACAGCTAATGTAGGAACATGACGCAAATAACGGCTATACTTTTCAACTGTCGCACGATGACATAGGATATGGGACATGACGCAGATAACTGCTATACTTGTCAACTGTCCTCCAATGTCATGCTCTATATAAGAGCATGGCGCAGATCTACAACGGATATACTTTTCAACCTTCATCCAATTACATGTATCATAAAGACACCGCACTACAAGTGGCGACCTTGTGATAGAGCGGTCGCCTCGCAAGCGGCAGGTCCCAGGTTCGATTCCTGAAAAATGGTTGAAAGCCTACTCACTCATCCATATCTTAAAGCATGAAACGGGTAACGGCTAACTTGCCAACTCCCCCCCCCCCCTCATCCTCCCCCCATGATATGTCCCTGAATAGATCGTGAAGCAGAAAACGTCTATGCTTGTCAACTGTTACCCAATGACATTGTCTTTGGTTGGGGCATTACGCAAATATCTACATGTTTTCATACTGGACCACCATTTTGAAAGGCTATTGTCGTCATGTGCCAGTTCTTTCAACGCACTTTCTCGAGCTTCAAGTAACTCTGCTGTGTTGACCGTTTTGAGCCATTTCTGTAAACGAATGTGACTTTTCTCCAACTCAGTTTTACCCTCGTCTTCATAGGTCACCTTTAAATCACCTGCATCGCCTTTCCCCTTCCCTGTTTGAAATACCGACTGACCTTTCGACAGAAAAGGCGGCGATATTTGTGATCTCCTAGTCCTCCATAGGCCAGGGTTACATGATTTTGGTCGGATTCCGTACGCCGCCTCTTCTACAAGACTTTCACCTGGTCCGAACTGGTGATGACCTCTGCGAAATATTTTGGCCATTTTCATCAAAGAATTGGAGCAGGTGGTATCCGCAGTTGTTCTTTTTAACGTCAGATTATAATAATCTTCTGGGTGTTGTTCAACCTGCTTCAGGTAGTCGATCATTGGCTTAACGTCAACTTTGGTTTCCGCACCAAAAACACTTCCAGAAATCTTTCTTGAGTCCCAGTGCCGTAAACTTCTAGCTTCTGATGGTTCAACAGTAACTCTGTTGTCTCCTTCCCTATTTGTAGCAATCTCTGAAGTTTGGGTCAAATTTTCCTCCGTGGACAACGGTCGGAATCGAGATGAGATTCCTGTGGGTGATTTCAATGGGATAAGTGTCTCCGCTGACTTGGTATTTCTTCTGCCGACATAATGTCGATAACCGGCTTCTTTAAGAGCCTTGTCGTGACAACTGAAGAAACTGCGACGTGGAAGGTACATTTCCAATTCCTTTGCGGTCATTGTCTTAACCGCTGGAACTTTGGGTGTTCGAGAGGATGTTTTCGCATTCATGATATTTCTCTCAGGAACTATTTGTTAATGGTTTACAGTCATATCAATTTCCATGGAAATGTGCTGTGACTTCTGATTATCCATGTTATGGTACGTACTGTGTGAGCAGACAAAATCAATCAAGTAAGCCTTCTGACGTATGGTAACCGTTTTGACTTCACTCCAGACGAATGGATAGATAGTAGCATCAATCACAACAAGAGGGTGAGTTGCTCAGCTTGAGCCTTTCGCATTCTTCAAACTAACAATTCACAAGGCTATAACAGCCTATAACAAATACACCGGAGCACATGAAAACCAGGAGCAGTTTGGTGAGGTCTAAATTCCAGTGGTGTTGTATAGTACAATAAGTTAAGCTTAGCTCTGTTTATGTAAACTGATACTAAATACTCTCTGGCTTAGATGTGGTAAAGTTTGTAATTTCACTGTGCAATAACTTGACAGCACTGAACTGCTGTAGTTCGATTGGTACGGTACCGTTCGATCAAGGACAGTGATAATGGACTTATAATCCAGTGCTCAGAGCCAATTTTATTCCGGTATAAATCCCTGAAGTCATTTAATCATTTTAAGTTAACTCTCTGTACAATCGTGTCACTTATCATATCATATGTAATGAAACCTTAATCCAGGATAAGAAAATATAAACAGTGAAGATCTACGGAGTGACGAGTGGATATGTACCACCGTGGATTTATACATATCCATATCAGAATTTCAAACAGCTCATCTCTGAGTAAAACCACCATCGTTCATGTCGACCAGGACGTTCTTGATGTTAACGTCTTAGGACCTTACGACCTTTAACGGTATCATGGTTATCGTGGGTAAACAAGACGCTTTCATAAAACATAAAAAAAACATCGTTGCAGAATTGATTGCAAAAAGTCTTTAGCAACAAACGTTTTCATTCAGATAAGTTTGTTTCAAATGCGTTTATGTTCTGTAATGTGTGTCTAATTCCGCTATCAAAATGGTTGCTTGGTACCGACGGATACGCATTATACTACAGGAGATGGATACACATTATACTACAGGAGATGGATACACATTATACTACAGGAGATGGATACACATTATACTACAGGAGATGGATACACATTATACTACAGGAGATGGATACACATTATACTACGGGAGAATACCTGGAAATTCATTTGGATAAGACAATACTGATCAGTAAGAGTAGGAACATGATGATGCCTCGTCCGTCTACTACCGGTATTGAACACCGAGAACTTACGTTTTGCTTTATGTAAATAAACTTCTTAGCACCCGAAACTTGTTCATGAACGACGACAGCAACAATACAGAAGATTCCTGATCAAATAGTTAACCAACACATTCATCATTCAGACAAACATCAGAAGATGAGGCAGATTCAAGATCTCAAGTAGTATAGCAACGACGAATCTCTTAGTATTTGCAAAATACCGTAAAATATGCGGAGGAAATGTGATGGGTCGACCTTTGATCTTTGACCTTGGGTTGCAATGACAACGTGGAGAGATCACTTTTGCAAGCCACGTTATTGAGGGGATTGAAGCAAACATATCATGATTTTCGCTTAAAACAAATGCGGAAAACGGACTTTACAAAAAAATAATTCGGCGAACAGTCAAGAGGGTCTATGTGGGGTATACTTGGGCCAAATGGGTCGTGTAGGGTGTCATCTAGAAGCTCTTGGCGAGTAGACTACGTTTGGCGGAAGTGACTAAAATGGTGCGCATGCACAGTCGACCAATAGTAAAACGCAAAGGTGTGTTTGAGCGATCTAGGGCCCTCTTTGGTCGCACAAGGTGGGAAGCTCTCGTAGTGTAGACTACGATTGGGGTTCTACCGAAGGTGTGACGTCATGGGTGTACATGCGCAGTCGAGAAGCAGTAGAGAAAGGGTATATTCGGGTGCGCAGCTGTATATTTGGGCGATCTAGTGGCAATCCTGGGTCCCCCTAGTATGCATCCTTCTCTTACACTCATCGACTGCTAATTCCACCATAACATCACTTCCGGTGAAAACCGCCCCTAGCGTAGACTACACGCCGAAAGCTTTAAATGGCACCATACACGACCTACTTGGTCCAGATATGCCACATCTAGACCACTTGACTGAGTTTTGGTGTCCGTTTTTCGCACCCCCGAAATGTATTACATCTACCCACCCATTCACGTGACGTTTAGTGACCTCTCCGCGTTGCCATAGCAACCCAAGGTCAAAGACTAACCCAGCAGAATTAAGGTTTAACGTCGCGTTCATTGAAATGACATATATACTAATCCATGTTGTGAATGTGGTCCCGATATACTATAACACTAGTTCAACATTCCGCAAGTTTATTTTACATTTCTCATATCTAGACTTTTCTGGCAGACTGTATATGAAATACTCTGCGACCAATGACAATAGAAGATATACGCCTTCTCCATATTTGTAGATTCTTAGTTTGTTCCCGGTCTTCTGCCATGGCCTCCTTTATAATTGTCATAGAATCTCTACGTTTGGACTGGTCAGTTGTTATATTTGGTCCCTTCTTGTTTGCTCGGGTATTTATCTTGGATTGCGGTCGAACCGAGACTGACGACTGTCCATCTGAATGGAGGTCCTGCTGTGTGTCAAGCTCATAGCCTGATGAAACATTTTGCATCCCAGCAAGACGTTGAAGCTGGGTGTGTTGTCTACCCAAGCTAGGTCGTTTCTGCTTGGATGTTCGATTTGTTTCTCGTGACATGATTTTATGACGTTTTTTGCTTAATTCGAGGTTAGCATCGATCTCTTGGCTTTGTTGTGCGTCGGCAACAAATACAGAGTCCGTGTCATCCTCTGTGTTACTTTCTTTGCCAAGTCGGATATCTTCTGTAACTGATCCCTGTCGTTGTATCATTCGATCATCTGCCTCTTTCATTTTTGCCGCCACGGACGATTGGCGTCTGCTTACGTTCTTACAGTCATCTTCACTACCTTCAAGAAGGAATTTCGTGGACTCTGCATGACTCAGTCCTTCTCCATCGCCAGTTATCGCTTTCATCCTTCCAGACATTAATTTTATTTCCCCAGCATATGACACTGTACCGGTATCTATAGAAATGCTACGTTCTCTTACTATTGCGTGACGAGGCATCAAGTTTGCATTGCTAAATGATTGCTTTGAAGTGGAGACACAGCTTCGACTTCTTGCTCGAATATTGCGAATCGCATCGTGGATGGAAGATTGTGGTTGCTGCATGCGTCTTCTACACTCAGTGTTCTGTTTCAATTGAAGATTTTCTGCATGTTTCTTGATAGACAGGTTACCTTTGTGACCATGAACATTACCACTTCTTGCTGAGATGGTTGCTTCTCTGTGTTCTGCTACTGATAAATGGCGCAAAATATCGCAAAAGTTCACTGACGCCATTGCTGTTTGGGGCCTCAATAAAGAATTCTTCGATGAGGAGATCTTAGAATATATGGCGGTCTTTGGTCTTGCTTGTCTCTTTTTTAACACGAATAAGATATCGTCCCCTTTCCTGTAATCCATATTTCTCTCTGGGGTAGCAGCCGAGACGGCACATTCTCGCGTTTTCCTCGCTCGCGAGTAGTGCGACAATCCTATTTTGTATCGTGTTAAAGATGACTCGCCTTCTATAATACTGGGACAGTTAATATCTTTACAGTCATAAACGCGAGGCTCATCACTGATATACAAGGACTGAGTCCTGTACATGTCCCTTTCTAGTTTCAGTCTCAATAACGTCTCTCTCAGCTCCTCTTCTTGTCTCCTGTACTTGTTCATGTTACATTTGAATTCTTTGTATATGTTCTTGCATTGTCTCTGGTATTCATTCTGTGTATGCGTTGAGCCAATCAGACCGCAGTCTGGACCAGAAGTGATATCTAGTCCATACTGTCGCGGTAGAGTGTCGGTGAAGGCAGACACGTCCGTCAACTTTCCATAATCTGTGGATTTTGTCTTCATGATATTCCAACTGAAGTCTATGAATCTCTTCGCTGTTTTCTTAGGACACCGGTGAAGTAACCGACGCCACTGTCTGAATGAAAAGAATGAATGTCAGTAATTTGTTCAGGCATGGCGATTATGGTGTGGCTGAATACATTTTGAGGGCATTGGCGGAGAAATTGAGAATTTGTAATAAGTTTGAAGATCGCCACGCATATGAGCAAGCATACTATAATGGCCGAGAGGGGCCATCGCGTCTTTCATTTCTAATTTAACGCGATGGAACGATGGAGCTATGCGATGCGCGATGGAGCTATGCGATGGAGCGATGGAGCTATGCGATGAAAAGTCGCGCTATGCGATGCGCGATGAGGCTATGCGATGGAGCTATGCGATACGCGATGGAGCTATGCGATGAAGCGATGGAGCTATGCGATGGAGCAATGGAGCTATGCGATAAAAAGTCGCGCTATGCGATGCGCGATGAGGCTATGCGATGGAGCTATGCGATGCGCGATGGAGCTATGCGATGGAGCGATGGAGCTATGCGATGGGGCTATGCGATGGAGCTATGCGATGGAGCGATGGAGCTATGCGATGGAGCGATGAAGCGATGGAGCTATGCGATGGAGCGATGGAGCTATACGATGGAGCTATGCGATGGAGCGATGAAGCGATGGAGCTATGTGATGGGGCTATGCGATGGAGCTATGCGATGGAGCTATGCGATGGAGCGATGGAGCTATGCGATGGAGCTATGCGATGGAGCGATGGAGCTATGCGATGGAGCTATGCGATGGAGCGATGGAGCGATGGAGCTATGCGATGGAGCTATGCGATGGAGCGATGAAGCGATGGAGCTATGCGATGGAGCTATGCGATGGAGCGATGGAGCGATGGAGCTATGCGATGGAGCTATGCGATGGAGCGATGGAGCTATGCGATGGGGCTATGCGATGGAGCTATGCGATGGAGCTATGCGATGGAGCGATGGAGCGATGGAGCTATGCGATGGAGCTATGCGATGGAGCGATGAAGCGATGGAGCGATGAAGCGATGGAGCGATGGAGCGATGAAGCGATGGAGCTATGCGATGGAGCTATGCGATGGAGCGATGGAGCGATGGAGCTATGCGATGGAGCTATGCGATGGAGCGATGGAGCGATGGAGCTATGCGATGGGGCTATGCGATGAAAAGTCATTGCGCATGATAGGGAAACTATCTTAAATTTATTTTGGTCATGTACATGTATGCGTGTAAGACACATATGGGCTCAATTCCAGGCCTCGGCTGTAGAGATAAATATTGCATCTGAAATGGACCTCTCTCACAAAGACGTGTTGCTGGGGAAAGCAGGTACAACGGCTCTGGTTAACCACGTACTTTTAATTGTAAAATCGTACCTGTATGGTGCCAGAAGTAGAGGTACAGTCCCCAGTTTCATGGCTGTGCGCGAATCCATTTATCGGACGAAAGACTTGGAAAGTCGTTACAACGACTTAAAAAAAAAAAAAAAAAAAAAAATAGAGGCTGATTTTTTTATTTTTTTTATTATGTCGTTATAACGACTTAATTGACCAATGAAATTGCAGAAGTCGTTATAACGACTTAATTGACCAATGAAATTGCAGTATTAAGTCGTTCTAACGACTTATTAAGTCGCTATAACGACTTAATCCACCAATGAAATTCCGTCTTACTTCTGCCGCTTTTATTTTGTTAACTGACAACTGCCCTCAAAACAGCGTTTAGATATGCAGTATGAAGCCTGATAATGCCATTGAAGTAATAAACTTTGGATATATTGGAGATATATGTAGGCTATAGAGGTGGGAAAAGGTGGGAAAAGTGACTAAAAGGCAACCACTATGCCCAAACCTGCCAATTCACATGGCTTCTCTGTGTTGGTCCGATAATATCGCCAAAATTGTTTTGCTTGCCACCCTCCATGACAGATAATTGAGGAGCTTGTAGCGTTGGTTCGGGCAGTATGCGGCCCACTTCAAAGAATTAAAAATGGGTCAGACATGCAGATAATTGTACTCCAAAACAGCCCAGCGAAAAAGTGTGAAATGCAGACGGATTTTACTAACACCTATTCAGGCACGGCGGAGCCGGGAGACGGGATAGGATGGGTTGACGGGCTAAACACTGGATTATAGTTTTGATGATTTTTCGCAGAGAATAACACATGCCGTAATCCTACTATCATAATGCACCACAACACAGCATTTTGCATGCGTAAATTCGACACTTTCTGGGAGAGCCGTTCATAGATTGAACAATACTGAACTTATGAAGTTTTACATCTAGTTATGAAAAATGGAGATACCCATGCAATCAAAAACATGGGCGTGGGAACTGAGCTCCGGATCGAGCAGCGTTTTAAAACAAACAGAAAATTTACCGTCAAAATGCACCAGAACAAAATAAATCTAACATAATGTATGCAGATTAAATTTCACTTTTGTTTCGCATAAGCACGCATCGATATTGAAAAGTATCAGACCTTATGCCCCCATTTGACATTCTGGTAAAACACATACAAATCAGGACTAACACGTCACACGTGGAGCGCTCGTAGCCATAATGTTTGCATATTCAACATCGAAATATAGTACGCTCACAAGATGTCTGTTTAATATATCAATAGATACTCTGATTACATAATCCACATTCGTTTATTTTACATATAATTTTAAGATATTAATTCTACGAACATGCGCAATGACTTTTCATCGCATAGCTCCATCGCATAGCTCCATCGCATAGCCTCATCGCATAGCTCCATCGCTCCATCGCTCCATCGCATAGCTCCATCGCATAGCTCCATCGCTCCATCGCTCCATCGCATAGCTCCATCGCATAGCTCCATCGCATAGCTCCATCGCTTCATCGCTCCATCGCATAGCTCCATCGCATAGCTCCATCGCATCGCTCCATCGCATAGCTCCATCGCATAGCTCCATCGCTCCATCGCTCCATCGCATAGCTCCATCGCATAGCTCCATCGCATAGCTCCATCGCTCCATCGCTCCATCGCATAGCTCCATCGCATAGCTCCATCGCATAGGCCCATCGCATAGCTCCATCGCATAGCTCCATCGCTCCATCGCATAGCTCCATCGCGCATCGCATAGCTCCATCGCATAGCCTCATCGCGCATCGCATAGATCGCTCCATCATAGCTCCATCGCGCATCATAGCTCCATCGCATAGCCTCATCGCGCATCGCATAGCGTGACTTTTTTATCGCATATCGCTCCATCGCATAGCTCCATCGCTTCATCGCATAGCTCCATCGCGCATCGCATAGCTCCATCGCATAGCCTCATCGCGCATCGCATAGCGCGACTTTTCATCGCATAGCTCCATCGCTCCATCGCATAGCTCCATCGCGCATCGCATAGCTCCATCGTTCCATCGCATAGCTCCATCGCTCCATCGCGTTAAATTAGAAATGAAAGACGCGATGGCCCCTCTCGGCCATCATAGTAAGCAGACTGAACGTTACGAAGAGTGAACTTTTGACTGTCCATTGTATTCTACATCTAATACCAAAGGAGAACTGGTCCTTACATAGGACCAACTCCCTTGGAGTTACGTCAGTGAAACCAAAATATAATTTCTTCAATTCTGCACGATTTGTTTTCGTACAGACAAAAAAACCCAATCTTTATACCGTAAACCCGCACAGTTACAAGTGATACAAAACAACGTCAACGGACATTTGAAATTGGGCTTCCATGTGTTTTTGGATTTTTCTACCATGGATATTTTAACATATCTAAAATAAAACATCTTGAACCAAAATAATATTTCAATGTAATATCATATCAGATATGGTGACTTTGATAACATTAGATTGGTTTTGGTTCAGTGTGTCATATTTTGGATAAAATAATAAATTCATGTGAAAATGTCTCGAAAAAAGGTCACTTTGGTCACTTTTGCCTCGGAGCGTAAACAGCATAAAATTGAATTTCTGCAGGAAGCCACTTTTTGAGCAGATTTGAAGAAATTCATATTTGGTTTTCCGTATATTAATGTAAACTACTTCCTTGTGGTACAGAGACTGAAGCAACGGTGTTACTTGGCTTAGGTTTCAACCAAGACCAGATGCTGAAGAAATGGATATCCTGCCGACTACAACCCGTCCGACGAGACAATCATCTGAGCATCAATAAACCCGTTCGCAAATGAAGATTGCGAAAGTCTTGAATCGGAATGTTCCAATCTAGACCAGTTCTTTCATATACTAACACAATAGAATCCTCATTGAAGTTAACTGTAAACACAGGGGATAATAAACTTGATTACACTCTGCAACTTGGAGTATCATGAAACCAAACATTCTGAAGTCAGTAAACTTCATATAGAATATAACTCGCACAGAAAAAAAAATTCCTTAAAAAATTAAGGAATATTCTCCGACTATTACACCAGCGGAATATTCCTCAACATAACTAAGGAATATTCCTTATCATGTTAAGGAATTTCCTTAACATGCTACGGAATATTCCTCATTGAATTTTAAGGAATATTCCGCTGGTGTAATAGTCGGGGCATATTCCTTAAATTTGAAGGAATTTTTTTTCCCAGTGCGCCATTATAACAGGTAAAATGTTATTTAACATGTGAGTAGTTACTTACCTTGTGTAAGGTGGTATATACCAAGTTTGGGTCTTTGTTCGCTCTGTCGCAGTGTCCACACTCCGCCGTCTCTGGTCAACTGTGGACAGGTAGTTTCTCTGCTCTAGGTCTGTATTTACTCTAAGCTGATAATGCGTTATGTTACGGTAATCTTACTTCTATCCCGTTTACAAATACACCGAGCTCTTTCCAAAGCTATTAATGGACTAGGATCCTGTGCATTATGAGGTATTCTCCAGGAACAATAAATATTATACAGGATTAAACAGAACTCTGCTCCACTCGGATATTTAGCAGGACTGAGTTGTGCTAATGGACGTTAGGAGAGCGCATACCACCATACACTTTATTGTTACCTCATTACTTAATTATACTCTTTCCTTCGTAAAAGGCGCATACAATCAACATAAATTCACAAGAAGCAGTGAGCCGGATTTTACCTCAAATGTCATTTCGTCAGCCCAGGTTAGTGATGGATTTTGTTAAATCCTCATTTTTAACACCTATGCTAGTATTTACTTCAATAAACATTCGATAAAGTACCAAACTAAAAGGATATTGCAGGAAGATGGTTTTATTGTATCCTGTTTGTATTTTCGCTCTTGTTGTGAGAAGATCTATTAACGGAATACGAAGTCCATGCTACTGCCACAGTGAAAGGTATCCGAATATGTCTAATTGCGAATAATCATCTCGTAGTTTCATACACTTCTTGTGTTCTACCGGTATGCACACTGTCCTGTAGACGGGATAGATCTCTCGTTCTGAAGAACTCCGCGAATTCTATAGCGAATCTGATTCACTGTTGTTCTAACAATTCTCTGTCCCCATGGATCAGCAAGAGAGATTCACCATTATTCTATTCTCTGTCCCCATGGATCAGTAAGAGAGATTCACCATTATTCTATTCTCTGTCCCCATGGATCAGCAAGAGAGATTCACCATTATTCTATTCTCTGTCCCCATGGATCAGTAAGAGAGATTCACCATTATTCTATTCTCTGTCCCCTAGGTTCAGTAAGAGAGATTCAACATTATTCTATTCTCTGTCCCCATGGATCAGTAAGAGAGATTCACCATTATTCTATTCTCTGTCCCCATGGATCAGTAAGAGAGATTCACCATTATTCTATTCTCTGTCCCCATGGATCAGTAAGAGAGACTTACCTCTGTTCTAATTATTCTCTGCCTCCAGAGTTCAGTAAGAGACATTCAAAACTGTGCTAACTATTCTCTGCCTCTGGGGTTCAGTAAGAGAGATTCACCATTGTTCTAACTATTCTCTGCCTCTGGGGTTCAGTAAGAAAGATTCACCATTGTTCTAACTATTCTCTGCCTCTGGGGTTCAGTAAGAGAGACTCACCATTGTTCTAACTATTCTCTGTCCCCTAGGTTCAGTAAGAGAGATTGACCATTATTCTAACTATTCTCTGTCCCCTAGGTTCAGTAAGAGAGATTCACCTCTGTTCTAATTATTCTCTGCCTCCAGAGTTCAGTAAGAGACATTCAAAACTGTTCTAACTATTCTCTGCCTCTGGGGTTCAGTAAGAGAGATTCACCATTGTTCTAACTATTCTCTGCCCCCTAGGTTCAGTAAGAGAGATTCACCATTATTCTAACTATTCTCTATCCCCTAGGTTCAGTAAGAGAGATTCACCTCTGTTCTAATTATTCTCTGCCTCCAGAGTTCAGTAAGAGACATTCAAAACTGTTCTAACTATTCTCTGCCTCTGGGGTTCAGTAAGAGCGATTCACCATTGTTCTAACTATTCTCTGCCTCTGGGGTTCATTAAGAAAGATTCACCATTGTTCTAACTGTTCTCTGTCTCTGGGGTTCAGTAAGAGAGATTCACAATTGTTCTAACTATTCTCTGCCTCTGGGGTTCAGTAAGAGAGATTCACCATTGTTCTAACTATTCTCTGCCTCTGGGGTTCAGTAGAAGAGATTCACCATTGTTCTAACTATTCTCTGCCTCTGGGGTTCAGTAAGAAAGATTCACCAGTGTTCTAACTATTCTCTGCCTCTGGGGTTCAGTAGGAGAGATACACCATTGTTCTAACTATTCTCTGCCTCTGGGGTTCAGTAAGAAAGATTCACCATTGTTCTAACTATTCTCTGCCTCTGGGGTTCAGTAAGAGAGATTCACCATTGTTCTAACTATTCTCTGCCTCTGGGGTTCAGTAAGAAAGATTCACCAGTGTTCTAACTATTCTCTGCCTCTGCGGTTCAGTAGGAGAGATACACCATTGTTCTAACTATTCTCTGCCTCTGGGGTTCAGTAAGAAAGATTCACCATTGTTCTAACTATTCTCTGCCTCTGGGGTTCAGTAAGAGAGATTCACCATTGTTCTAACTATTCTCTGCCTCTGGGGTTCAGTAGGAGAGATACACCATTGTTCTAACTATTCTCTGCCTCTGGGGTTCAGTAGGAGAGATACACCATTGTTCTAACTATTCTCTGCCTCTGGGGTTCAGTAAGAAAGATTCACCATTGTTCTAACTATTCTCTGCCTCTGGGGTTCAGTAAGAGAGATTCACCATTGTTCTAACTGTTCTCTGTCTCTGGGATTCAGTAAGAGAGATTCACAATTGTTCTAACTATTCTCTGCCTCTGGGGTTCAGTTAGACAGATTCACCATTGTTCTAACTATTCTCTGCCTCTGGGGTTCAGTAGGAGAGATTCACCATTGTTCTAACTGTTCTCTGTCTCTGGGGTTCAGTAAGACAGATTCACAATTGTTCTAACTATTCTCTGCCTCTGGGGTTCAGTTAAACAGATTCACCATTGTTCTAACTATTCTCTGCCTGTGGGGTTCAGTAAGAAAGATTCACCATTGTTCTAACTATTCTCTGCCTCTGGGGTTCAGTAAGAGAGATTCACCATTGTTCTAACTATTCTCTGCCTCTGGGGTTCAGTAAGAAAGATTCACCATTGTTCTAACTATTCTCTGCCTCTGGGGTTCAGTAAGAAAGATTCACCATTGTTCTAACTATTCTCTGCCTCTGGGGTTCAGTAAGAAAGATTCACCATTGTTCTAGCTATTCTCTGTCCCCTAGGTTCTGTAAGAGAGATTCACCATTATTCTAACTATTCTCTATCCCCTAGGTTCAGTAAGAGAGATTCACCTCTGTTCTAATTATTCTCTGCCTCCAGAGTTCAGTAAGAGACATTCAAAACTGTTCTAACTATTCTCTGCCTCTGGGGTTCAGTAAGAGAGATTCACCATTGTTCTAACTATTCTCTGCCCCCTAGGTTCAGTAAGAGAGATTCACCATTATTCTAACTATTCTCTATCCCCTAGGTTCAGTAAGAGAGATTCACCTCTGTTCTAATTATTCTCTGCCTCCAGAGTTCAGTAAGAGACATTCAAAACTGTTCTAACTATTCTCTGCCTCTGGGGTTCAGTAAGAGCGATTCACCATTGTTCTAACTATTCTCTGCCTCTGGGGTTCATTAAGAAAGATTCACCATTGTTCTAACTGTTCTCTGTCTCTGGGATTCAGTAAGAGAGATTCACAATTGTTCTAACTATTCTCTGCCTCTGGGGTTCAGTAAGAGAGATTCACCATTGTTCTAACTATTCTCTGGCTCTGGGGTTCAGTAGAAGAGATTCACCATTGTTCTAACTATTCTCTGCCTCTGGGGTTCAGTAAGAAAGATTCAGCAGTGTTCTAACTATTCTCTGCCTCTGGGGTTCAGTAGGAGAGATACACCATTGTTCTAACTATTCTCTGCCTCTGGGGTTCAGTAAGAAAGATTCACCATTGTTCTAACTATTCTCTGCCTCTGGGGTTCATTAAGAAAGATTCACCATTGTTCTAACTGTTCTCTGTCTCTGGGGTTCAGTAAGAGAGATTCACCATTGTTCTAACTATTCTCTGCCTCTGGGGTTCAGTAAGAGAGATTCACCATTGTTCTAACTATTCTCTGCCTCTGGGGTTCAGCAAGAAAGATTCACCAGTGTTCTAACTATTCTCTGCCTCTGGGGTTCAGTAGGAGAGATACACCATTGTTCTAACTATTCTCTGCCTCTGGGGTTCAGTAAGAAAGATTCACCATTGTTCTAACTATTCTCTGCCTCTGGGGTTCAGTAAGAGAGATTCACCATTGTTCTAACTATTCTCTGCCTCTGGGGTTCAGTAAGAGAGATTCACGATTATTCTATTCTCTGTCCCCATGGATCAGCAAGAGAGATTCACCATTATTATAACTATTCTCTTTCCCCTAGATTCAGTAAGAGAGATTCACCATTGTTCTAATTATTCTCTGTCCCCTAGGTTCAGTAAGAGAGATTCACCATTATTCTATTCCCTGTCCCCTAGGTTCAGTAAGAGAGATTCACCATTATTCTAACTATTCTCTGTCCCCTAGGTTCAGTAAGAGAGATTCACCATTATTCAATTCTCTGTCCCCAGGGGTTCAGTAAGAGAGATTCACCATTGTTCTAACTATTCTCTGTCCTCTAGGTTCAGTAAGAGAGATTCACCATTATTCTATTCTCTGTCCCCAGGGTTCAGTAAGAGAGATTCACCATTATTCTAATTATTCTCTGTCCCCTAGGTTCAGTAAGAGAGATTCACCATTATTCTATTCTCTGTCCCCTAGGTTCAGTAAGAGAGATTCACCCTTATTCTAACTATTCTCTGTCCCCTAGGTTGAGTAAGAGAGATTCACCATTATTCTATTCTCTGTCCCCAGGGTTCAGTAAGAGAGATTCACCATTGTTCTAATTATTCTCTGTCCCCTAGGTTCAGTATGAGAGATTCACCATTATTCTATTGTCTGTCCCCTAGGTCCAGTAAGAGAGATTCACCATTATTCTATTGTCTGTCCACTAGGTTCAGTAAGAGAGATTCACCATTATTCTAACTATTCTCTGTCCACTAGGTTCAGTAAGAGAGATTCACCATTATTCTAACTATTCTCTGTCCCCTAGGTTCAGTAAGAGAGATTCGCCATTATTCTATTCTCTGTCCCCTAGGTTCAGTAAGAGAGATTCACCATTATTCTATTCTCTGTCCCCATGGATCAGTAAGAGAGATTCACCATTATTCTATTCTCTGTCCCCATGGATCAGTAAGAGAGATTCACCATTATTCTATTCTCTTTCCCCTTGGATCAGTAAGAGAGACTTACCTCTGTTCTAATTATTCTCTGCCTCCAGAGTTCAGTAAGTGACATTCAAAACTGTTCTAACTATTCTCTGCCTCTGGGGTTCAGTAAGAGAGACTCACCATTGTTCTAACTATTCTCTGCCTCTGGGGTTCAGTAAGAAAGATTCACCATTGTTCTAACTATTCTCTGTCTCTGGGGTTCAGTAAGAAAGATTCACCATTGTTCTAACTATTCTCTGCCTCTGGGGTTCAGTAAGAAAGATTCACCATTGTTCTAACTGTTCTCTGTCTCTGGGGTTCAGTAAGAGAGATTCACCATTGTTCTAACTATTCTCTGCCTCTGGGGTTCAGTAAGAAAGATTCACCATTGTTCTAACTATTCTCTGCCTCTGGGGTTCAGTAAGAAAGATTCACCATTGTTCTAACTATTCTCTGCCTCTGGGGTTTAGTAAGAAAGATTCACCATTGTTCTAACTATTCTCTGTCTCGGGGGTTCAGTAAGAGACATTCACCATTGTTCTAACTATTCTCTGCCTCTGGGGTTCAGTAAGAAAGATTCACCATTGTTTTAAGTATTCTCTGCCTCTGGGGTTCAGTAAGAAAGATTCACCATTGTTCTAACTATTCTCTGTCTCTGGGGTTCAGTAAGAGAGATTCACCATTGTTCTAACTATTCTCTGCCTCTGGGGTTTAGTAAGAGAGATTCACCATTGTTCTAACTATTCTCTGCCTCTGGGATTCAGTAAGAGAGATTCACCATTGTTCTAACTATTCTCTGCCTCTGGGGCTCAGTAAGACAGATTCACCATTGTTCTAACTATTCTCTGCCTCTGGGGTTCAGTAGGAGAGATACACCATTGTTCTAACTATTCTCTGCCTCTGGGATTTAGTAAGAGAGATTCACCTTTGTTCTAACTATTCTCTGCCTCTGGGGTTTAGTAAGAAAGATTCACCATTGTTCTAAAAAAAACTATTCTCTATCCCCTAGGTTCAGTAAGAGAGATTCACCTCTGTTCTAATTATTCTCTGCCTCCAGAGTTCAGTAAGAGACATTCAAAACTGTTCTAACTATTCTCTGCCTCTGGGGGTCAGTAAGAGCGATTCACCATTGTTCTAACTATTCTCTGCCTCTGGGGTTCATTAAGAAAGATTCACCATTGTTCTAACTGTTCTCTGTCTCTGGGGTTCAGTAAGAGAGATTCACCATTGTTCTAACTATTCTCTGCCTCTGGGGTTCAGTAAGAGAGATTCACCATTGTTCTAACTATTCTCTGCCTCTGGGGTTCAGTAAGAAAGATTCACCAGTGTTCTAACTATTCTCTGCCTCTGGGGTTCAGTAGGAGAGATACACCATTGTTCTAACTATTCTCTGCCTCTCGGGTTCAGTAAGAAAGATTCACCATTGTTCTAACTATTCTCTGCCTCTGGGGTTCAGTAAGAGAGATTCACCATTGTTCTAACTATTCTCTGCCTCTGGGGTTCAGTAAGAGAGATTCACGATTATTCTATTCTCTGTCCCCATGGATCAGCAAGAGAGATTCACCATTATTATAACTATTCTCTTTCCCCTAGATTCAGTAAGAGAGATTCACCATTGTTCTAATTATTCTCTGTCCCCTAGGTTCAGTAAGAGAGATTCACCATTATTCTATTCCCTGTCCCCTAGGTTCAGTAAGAGAGATTCACCATTATTCTAACTATTCTCTGTCCCCTAGGTTCAGTAAGAGAGATTCACCATTATTCAATTCTCTGTCCCCAGGGGTTCAGTAAGAGAGATTCACCATTGTTCTAACTATTCTCTGTCCTCTAGGTTCAGTAAGAGAGATTCACCATTATTCTATTCTCTGTCCCCAGGGTTCAGTAAGAGAGATTCACCATTATTCTAATTATTCTCTGTCCCCTAGGTTCAGTAAGAGAGATTCACCATTATTCTATTCTCTGTCCCCTAGGTTCAGTAAGAGAGATTCACCCTTATTCTAACTATTCTCTGTCCCCTAGGTTGAGTAAGAGAGATTCACCATTATTCTATTCTCTGTCCCCAGGGTTCAGTAAGAGAGATTCACCATTGTTCTAATTATTCTCTGTCCCCTAGGTTCAGTATGAGAGATTCACCATTATTCTATTGTCTGTCCCCTAGGTCCAGTAAGAGAGATTCACCATTATTCTATTGTCTGTCCACTAGGTTCAGTAAGAGAGATTCACCATTATTCTAACTATTCTCTGTCCCCTAGGTTCAGTAAGAGAGATTCACCATTATTCTATTCTCTGTCCCCAGGGTTCAGTAAGAGAGATTCACCATTGTTCTAATTATTCTCTGTCCCCTAGGTTCAGTAAGAGAGATTCGCCATTATTCTATTCTCTGTCCCCTAGGTTCAGTAAGAGAGATTCACCATTATTCTATTCTCTGTCCCCATGGATCAGTAAGAGAGATTCACCATTATTCTATTCTCTGTCCCCATGGATCAGTAAGAGAGATTCACCATTATTCTATTCTCTTTCCCCTTGGATCAGTAAGAGAGACTTACCTCTGTTCTAATTATTCTCTGCCTCCAGAGTTCAGTAAGTGACATTCAAAACTGTTCTAACTATTCTCTGCCTCTGGGGTTCAGTAAGAGAGACTCACCATTGTTCTAACTATTCTCTGCCTCTGGGGTTCAGTAAGAAAATTCACCATTGTTCTAACTATTCTCTGTCTCTGGGGTTCAGTAAGAAAGATTCACCATTGTTCTAACTATTCTCTGCCTCTGGGGTTCAGTAAGAAAGATTCACCATTGTTCTAACTGTTCTCTGTCTCTGGGGTTCAGTAAGAGAGATTCACCATTGTTCTAACTATTCTCTGCCTCTGGGGTTCAGTAAGAAAGTTTCACCATTGTTCTAACTATTCTCTGCCTCTGGGGTTCAGTAAGAAAGATTCACCATTGTTCTAACTATTCTCTGCCTCTGGGGTTCAGTAAGAAAGATTCACCATTGTTCTAACTATTCTCTGTCTCGGGGGTTCAGTAAGAGACATTCACCATTGTTCTAACTATTCTCTGCCTCTGGGGTTCAGTAAGAAAGATTCACCATTGTTTTAAGTATTCTCTGCCTCTGGGGTTCAGTAAGAAAGATTCACCATTGTTCTAACTATTCTATGTCTCTGGCGTTCAGTAAGAGAGATTCACCATTGTTCTAACTATTCTCTGCCTCTGGGGTTTAGTAAGAGAGATTCACCATTGTTCTAACTATTCTCTGCCTCTGGGATTCAGTAAGAGAGATTCACCATTGTTCTAACTATTCTCTGCCTCTGGGGCTCAGTAAGACAGATTCACCATTGTTCTAACTATTCTCTGCCTCTGGGGTTCAGTAGGAGAGATACACCATTGTTCTAACTATTCTCTGCCTCTGGGATTTAGTAAGAGAGATTCACCTTTGTTCTAACTATTCTCTGCCTCTGGGGTTTAGTAAGAAAGATTCACCATTGTTCTAACTATTCTCTATCCCCTAGGTTCAGTAAGAGAGATTCACCTCTGTTCTAATTATTCTCTGCCTCCAGAGTTCAGTAAGAGACATTCAAAACTGTTCTAACTATTCTCTGCCTCTGGGGTTCAGTAAGAGCGATTCGCCATTGTTCTAACTATTCTCTGCCTCTGGGGTTCATTAAGAAAGATTCACCATTGTTCTAACTGTTCTCTGTCTCTGGGGTTCAGTAAGAGAGATTCACCATTGTTCTAACTATTCTCTGCCTCTGGGGTTCAGTAAGAGAGATTCACCATTGTTCTAACTATTCTCTGCCTCTGGGGTTCAGTAAGAAAGATTCACCAGTGTTCTAACTATTCTCTGCCTCTGGGGTTCAGTAGGAGAGATACACCATTGTTCTAACTATTCTCTGCCTCTGGGGTTCAGTAAGAAAGATTCACCATTGTTCTAACTATTCTCTGCCTCTGGGGTTCAGTAAGAGAGATTCACCATTGTTCTAACTATTCTCTGCCTCTGGGGTTCAGTAAGAGAGATTCACGATTATTCTATTCTCTGTCCCCATGGATCAGCAAGAGAGATTCACCATTATTATAACTATTCTCTTTCCCCTAGATTCAGTAAGAGAGATTCACCATTGTTCTAATTATTCTCTGTCCCCTAGGTTCAGTAAGAGAGATTCACCATTATTCTATTCCCTGTCCCCTAGGTTCAGTAAGAGAGATTCACCATTATTCTAACTATTCTCTGTCCCCTAGGTTCAGTAAGAGAGATTCACCATTATTCAATTCTCTGTCCCCAGGGGTTCAGTAAGAGAGATTCACCATTGTTCTAACTATTCTCTGTCCTCTAGGTTCAGTAAGAGAGATTCACCATTATTCTATTCTCTGTCCCCAGGGTTCAGTAAGAGAGATTCACCATTATTCTAATTATTCTCTGTCCCCTAGGTTCAGTAAGAGAGATTCACCATTATTCTATTCTCTGTCCCCTAGGTTCAGTAAGAGAGATTCACCCTTATTCTAACTATTCTCTGTCCCCTAGGTTGAGTAAGAGAGATTCACCATTATTCTCTGTCCCCAGGGTTCAGTAAGAGAGATTCACCATTGTTCTAATTATTCTCTGTCCCCTAGGTTCAGTATGAGAGATTCACCATTATTCTATTGTCTGTCCCCTAGGTCCAGTAAGAGAGATTCACCATTATTCTATTGTCTGTCCACTAGGTTCAGTAAGAGAGATTCACCATTATTCTAACTATTCTCTGTCCCCTAGGTTCAGTAAGAGAGATTCACCATTATTCTATTCTCTGTCCCCAGGGTTCAGTAAGAGAGATTCACCATTGTTCTAATTATTCTCTGTCCCCTAGGTTCAGTAAGAGAGATTCGCCATTATTCTATTCTCTGTCCCCTAGGTTCAGTAAGAGAGATTCACCATTATTCTATTCTCTGTCCCCATGGATCAGTAAGAGAGATTCACCATTATTCTATTCTCTGTCCCCATGGATCAGTAAGAGAGATTCACC
Organism: Hanleya hanleyi; assembly: GCA_036873755.1. NCBI lineage: Eukaryota > Metazoa > Mollusca > Polyplacophora > Lepidopleurida > Hanleyidae > Hanleya > Hanleya hanleyi. The sequence goes on from JAVTVY010013548.1 coordinate 34,461, forward strand.
ATTATTCTATTCTCTTTCCCCTTGGATCAGTAAGAGAGACTTACCTCTGTTCTAATTATTCTCTGCCTCCAGAGTTCAGTAAGTGACATTCAAAACTGTTCTAACTATTCTCTGCCTCTGGGGTTCAGTAAGAGAGACTCACCATTGTTCTAACTATTCTCTGCCTCTGGGGTTCAGTAAGAAAGATTCACCATTGTTCTAACTGTTCTCTGTCTCTGGGGTTCAGTAAGAGAGATTCGCCATTGTTCTAACTATTCTCTGCCTCTGGGGTTCAGTAAGAAAGATTCACCATTGTTCTAACTATTCTCTGCCTCTGGGGTTCAGTAAGAAAGATTCACCATTGTTCTAACTATTCTCTGCCTCTGGGGTTCAGTAAGAAAGATTCACCATTGTTCTAACTATTCTCTGTCTCGGGGGTTCAGTAAGAGACATTCACCATTGTTCTAACTATTCTCTGCCTCTGGGGTTCAGTAAGAAAGATTCACCATTGTTTTAAGTATTCTCTGCCTCTGGGGTTCAGTAAGAAAGATTCACCATTGTTCTAACTATTCTCTGTCTCTGGGGTTCAGTAAGAGAGATTCACCATTGTTCTAACTATTCTCTGCCTCTGGGGTTTAGTAAGAGAGATTCACCATTGTTCTAACTATTCTCTGCCTCTGGGATTCAGTAAGAGAGATTCACCATTGTTCTAACTATTCTCTGCCTCTGGGGCTCAGTAAGACAGATTCACCATTGTTCTAACTATTCTCTGCCTCTGGGGTTCAGTAGGAGAGATTCACCATTGTTCTAACTATTCTCTGCCTCTGGGGTTCAGTAGGACACCATTGTTCTAACTATTCTCTGCCTCTGGGGTTTAGTAAGAGAGATTCACCTTTGTTCTAACTATTCTCTGCCTCTGGGGTTTAGTAAGACAGATTCACCATTGTTCTAACTATTCTCTGCCTCTGGGGTTCAGTAAGACAGATTCACCATTGTTCTAACTATTCTCTGCCTCTGGGGTTCAGTAAGAGAGATTCACCATTGTTCTAACTACCTCTGTCTCTAGGGTTCAGTAAGAGAGATTCACCATTGTTCTAACTATTCTCTGCCTCTGGGGTTTAGTAAGAGAGATTCACCATTGTTCTAACTATTCTCTGCCTCTGGGGTTCAGTAAGAGAGATTCACCATTGTTCTAACTATTCTCTGCCTCTGGGGCTCAGTAAGACAGATTCACCATTGTTCTAACTATTCTCTGCCTCTGGGGTTCAGTAAGAAAGATTTACCATTGTTCTAACTATTCTCTGCCTCTGGGGTTTAGTAAGAGAGATTCACCATTGTTCTAACTATTCTCTGCCTCTAGGGTTCAGTAAGAGAGATTCACCATTGTTCTAACTATTGTCTGCCTCTGGGGCTCAGTAAGACAGATTCGCCATTGTTCTAACTATTCTCTGCCTCTGGGGTTCAGTAAGAAAGATTCACCATTGTTCTAACTATTCTCTGTCCCCTAGGTTCTGTAAGAGAGATTCACCATTATTCTAACTATTCTCTGTCCCCTAGGTTCAGTAAGAGAGATTCACCATTATTCTAACTATTCTCTGTCCCGTTGGTTCAGTAATAGAGATTCACCTCTGTTCTAATTATTCTCTGCCTCCAGAGTTCAGTAAGAGACATTCAAAACTGTTCTAACTATTCTGTGCCTCTGGGGTTCAGTAAGAGAGATTCACCGTTGTTCTAACTATTCTCTGCCTCTGGGGTTTAGTAAAAAAGATTCACCATTGTTCTAACTATTCTGTGCCTCTGGGGTTCAGTAAGAGAGATTCACCATTGTTCTAACTATTCTCTGCCTCTGGGGTTCAGTAAGAAAGATTCACCATTGTTCTAACTATTCTCTGCCTCTGGGGTTCAGTAAGAGAGATTCACCATTGTTCTAACTATTCTCTGCCTCTGGGGTTCAGTAAGAAAGATTCACCATTGTTCTAACTATTCTCTGCCTCTGGGGTTCAGTAAGAGAGATTCACCATTGTTCTAACTATTCTCTGCTTCTGGGGTTCAGTAAGACAGATTCACCATTGTTCTAACTATTCTCTGCCTCTGGGGTTCAGTAAGAGAGATTCACCATTGTTCTAACTATTCTCTGCCTCTGGGGTTCAGTAAGAGAGATTCACCATTGTTCTAACTATTCTCTGCCTCTGGGGCTCAGTAAGACAGATTCACCATTGTTCTAACTATTCTCTGCCTCTGGGGTTCAGTAGGAGAGATACACCATTGTTCTAACTATTCTCTGCCTCTGGGGTTTAGTAAGAGAGATTCACTTTTGTTCTAACTATTCTCTGCCTCTGGGGTTTAGTAAGACAGATTCACCATTGTTCTAACTATTCTCTGCATCTGGGGTTCAGTAAGACAGATTCACCATTGTTCTAACTATTCTCTGCCTCTGGGGTTCAGTAAGAGAGATTCACCATTGTTCTAACTACCTCTGTCTCTGGGGTTCAGTAAGAGAGATTCACCATTGTTCTAACTATTCTCTGCCTCTGGGGTTTAGTAAGAGAGATTCACCATTGTTCTAACTATTCACTGCCTCTGGGGTTCAGTAAGAGAGATTCACCATTGTTCTAACTATTCTCTGCCTCTGGGGTTCAGTAAGACAGATTCACCATTGTTCTAACTATTCTCTGCCTCTGGGGTTCAGTAAGAGAGATTCACCATTGTTCTAACTATTCTCTGCCTCTGGGGTTCAGTAAGAAAGATTCACCATTGTTCTAACTATTCTCTGCCTCTGGGGTTCAGTAAGAAAGATTCACCATTGTTCTAACTATTCTCTGTCTCTGGGGTTCAGTAAGAGAGATTCACCATTGTTCTAACTATTCTCTGCCTCTGGGGTTCAGTAAGAAAGATTCACCATTGTTCTAACTATTCTCTGCCTCTGGGGTTCAGTAAGAAAGATTCACCATTGTTCTAACTATTCTCTGCCTCTGGGGTTCAGTAAGAGAGATTCACCATTGTTCTAACTATTCTCTGCCTCTGGGGTTCATTAAGAGAGACTCACCATTGTTCTAACTATTCTCTGTCCCCTTGGTTCAGTAAGAGAGATTCACCATTGTTCTAACTATTCTCTGCCTCTGGGGTTCAGTAAGAAAGATTCACCATTGTTCTAACTATTCTCTGCCTCTGGGGTTCAGTAAGAAAGATTCACCATTGTTCTAACTATTCTCTGCCTCTGGGGTTCAGTAAGAGAGACTCACCATTGTTCTAACTATTCTCTGTCCCCTAGGTTCAGTAAGAGAGATTGACCATTATTCTAACTATTCTCTGTCCCCTAGGTTCAGTAAGAGAGATTCACCTCTGTTCTAATTATTCTCTGCCTCCAGAGTTCAGTAAGAGACATTCAAAACTGTTCTAACTATTCTCTGCCTCTGGGGTTCAGTAAGAGAGATTCACCATTGTTCTAACTATTCTCTGCCTCTGGGGTTCATTAAGGAAGATTCACCATTGTTCTAACTGTTCTCTGTCTCTGGGATTCAGGAAGAGAGATTCACCATTGTTCTAACTATTCTCTGTCTCTGGGGTTCAGTAAGAGAGATTCACCATTGTTCTAACTATTCTCTGCCTCTGGGGTTCAGTAAGAGAGATTCACAATTGTTCTAACTATTATCTGCCTCTGGGGTTCAGTAAGAAAGATTCACCATTGCTCTAACTATTCTCTGCCTCTGGGGTTCAGTAAGAAAGATTCACCAGTGTTCTAACTATTCTCTGCCTCTGGGGTTCAGTAAGAGAGATTCACCATTGTTCTAACTATTCTCTCCCTCTGGGGTTCAGTAAGAAAGATTCACCATTGTTCTAACTATTCTCTGCCTCTGGGGTTCAGTAAGAGAGATTCACCATTGTTCTAACTATTCTCTGCCTCTGGGGTTCAGTAAGAGAGATTCACGATTATTCTATTCTCTGTCCCCATGGATCAGCAAGAGAGATTCGCCATTATTCTAACTATTCTCTTTCCCCTAGATTCAGTAAGAGAGATTCACCATTATTCTATTCTCTGTCCCCTAGGTTCAGTAAGAGAGATTCACCATTATTCTAACTATTCTCTGTCCCTTAGGTTCAGTAAGAGAGATTCACCATTATTCAATTCTCTGTCCCCAGGGTTCAGTAAGAGAGATTCACCATTGTTCTAACTGTTTTCTGTCCCCTAGGTTCAGTAAGAGAGATTCACCATTATTCTATTCTCTGCCCCCAGGGTTCAGTAAGAGAGATTCACCATTATTCTAATTATTCTCTGTCCCCTAGGTTCAGTAAGAGAGATTCACCATTATTCTATTCTCTGTCCCCTAGGTTCAGTAAGAGAGATTCACCATTATTCTAACTATTCTCTGTCTCCTAGGTTCAGTAAGAGAGATTCACCATTATTCTATTCTCTGTCCCCAGGGTTCAGTAAGAGAGATTCACCATTGTTCTAACTATTCTCTGTCCACAGGGTTCAGTAAGAGAGATTCACCATTATTCTATTCTCTGCCCCCAGGGTTCAGTAAGAGAGATTCACCATTGTTCTAATTATTCTCTGTCCCCTAGGTTCAGTAAGAGAGATTCACCATTATTCTATTCTATGTCCCCTTGGTTCAGTAAGAGAGATTCACCATTATTCTAACTATTCTCTGTCCCCTAGGTTCAGTAAGAGAGGTTCACCATTATTCTATTCTCTGCCCCCAGGGTTCAGTAAGAGAGATTCAGCATTGTTCTAACTATTCTCTGTCCCCTAGGTTCAGTAAGAGAGATTCACCATTATTCTATTCTCTGTCCCCTAGGTTCAGTCAGAGAGATTCACCATTATTCTATTCTCTGCCCCCAGAGTTCAGTAAGAGAGATTCAACATTATTCTATTCTCTGCCCCCAGGGTTCAGTGAGAGAGATTCACCATTATTCTATTCCCTGTCCCCTAGGTTCAGTAAGAGAGATTCACCATTATTCTAACTATTCTCTGTCCCCTAGGTTCAGTAAGAGAGATTCAACATTATTCTATTCTCTGCCCCCTAGGTTCAGTAAGAGGGATTCATCATTATTGTATTCTCTGTCCCCAGGGTTCAGTAAGAGAGATTCACCATTGTTCTAACTATTCTCTGTCCCCTAGGTTCAGTAAGAGAGATTCACCATTATTCTATTCTCTGCCCCCAGGGTTCAGTAAGATAGATTCACCATTCTTCTATTCTCTGCCCCCAGGGTTCAGTAAGAGAGATTCACCATTATTCTATTCCCTGTCCCCTAGGTTCAGTAAGAGAGATTCACCATTATTCTAACTATTCTCTGTCCCCTAGGTTCAGTAACAGAGATTCATCTCTGTTCTAATTATTCTCTGCCTCCAGGGTTCAGTAAGAGACATTCAAAACTGTTCTAACTATTCTATGCTTCCAGGGTTCAGTAAGAGATTCACCTCTGTTCTAATTATTCTCTGCCTCCAGGGTTCAGTAAGAGAGATTCACATCTGTTCTAATTATTCTCTGCCCCCAGAGTCCAGTAAGAGACATTTAAAACTGTTCTAACTATTCTCTGTCCCCATGGATCAGCAAAAGAGATTCACCATTGTTCTACCTATTCTCTGCCTCTGGGGTTCAGTAAGAGAGATTCACAATTGTTCGAACTAGTCTCTGTCCCCAAGGCTCAGAGAGAGATTCTCCATTGTCCTAACTATTCTGTTCCCTAGGTTTATTAAGACAGATTCACTATTGTTCCAACTATTCTCTGTCCCCAAGCTTCAGTAAGAGAGATTTTCCATTGACCTAATTATTCTCTGCCTCCAGGGTTCAGTAAGAGAGCTGCACCATTGACCTAATTATTCCCTTCCTTCAGGGTTCAGTAAGGAAGATTCACCATTGACCTAATTATTCTCTGCCTCCAGGGTTCAGTAAGAGAGATTCACCATTGACCTAATTATTCTCTGCCTCCAGGGTTCAGTAAGAGAGATTCGCCTACGTTCTAATTATTCTCTGCCTCCAGGGTTCAGTAAGAGAGATTTTCCATTGACCTAATTATTCTCTGTCTCCAGGGTTCACTAAGAGAGATTCACCATTGACCTAATTATTCTCTGCCTCCAGGGTTCAGTAAGAGAGATTCGCCTACGTTCTAATTATTCTCTGCCTCCAGGGTTCAGTACGAGATATTCGCTATTGTTCTAACTATTCTCTGCCTCCAGGGTTCAGTTAGCGAGATTCACCATTGTTCTAACTATTATCTGTTTCCAAGGTCCAGTAAGAGAGATTCATCACTATTCTAACTATTATCTGTCTCCAGAATTGAGTAAGAGAGATTCACCATTGTTCTAATTATTCTCTGCCTCCAGGGTACAGTAAGAGAGGTTCAAAACTGTTCTAACTATTCTCTGCCTCCAGGGTTCAGTAAGAGAGATTCACCTCTGTTCTAACTATTCTCTGTCTCCACGGTTCAGTAATAGAGATTCGTCATTGTTCTAACTATTCTCTGTCCCCTATGTTCAGTAAGATGATTCACTATTGTTCTAACTATGGCATATAGTAAGACCAAGTGACGTGAATTTACGAGATTTCCAATAGCAGCAAATGGGGAAGTGGTCGGCCATTGTTCCATATGCTAACATGTGAACTCACGTTAAAAAGCGGTATCTCCTCTTACATCAACTATATACACTAACTATTCTCTGTCCCCAAAGTTAAGCAAATGAGATTCGCCATTGTTCTAACTATTCTGTCCCCTATGTTCAGCAAGAAAGATTCACCATTGTTCTAACTACTCTCTGTCCTCAAGGTTCAGTAATATAGATTCGCCATTGTTCTAACTATTCTGTCCCCAAGGTTCAGTAATATAGATTCGTCATTGTTCTAACTATTCTCTGTGTCCTATGTTCAGTAAGAGAGATCCACCATTGTTCTAACTATTCTCTGTCCTCAGGGTTCAGTAATAGAGAATCGCCATTGTTCTGACTATTCTCTGTCTCCAAGGTTCGGTAATAGCGATTCGCCATTGTTCTAACTATTCTCTGTGTCTTATGTTCAATAAGAGAGATCCACCATTGTTCTAACTATTCTCTGTCCTCAAGGTTCAGTAATAGAGATTCGCCGTTGTTCTGACTATTCTCTGTCTCCAAGGTTCGGTAATAGAGATTCACCATTGTTCTAACTATTCTCTGTCCCCAAGGTTCGGTAATAGAGATTCGCCATTGTTCTAACTATTCTCTGTGTCTTATGTTCAATAAGAGAGATCCACCATTGTTCTAACTATTCTCTGTCCTCAAGGTTCAGTAATAGAGATTCGCCGTTGTTCTGACTATTCTCTGTCTCCAAGGTTCGGTAATAGAGATTCACCATTGTTCTAACTATTCTCTGTCCCCAAGGTTCGGTAATAGAGATTCGCCATTGTTCTAACTATTCTCTGTGTCTTATGTTCAATAAGAGAGATCCACCATTGTTCTAACTATTCTCTGTCCTCAAGGTTCAGTAATAGAGATTCGCCGTTGTTCTGACTATTCTCTGTCTCCAAGGTTCGGTAATAGAGATTCACCATTGTTCTAACTATTCTCTGTCCCCAAGGTTCGGTAATAGAGATTCGCCATTGTTCTAACTATTCTCTGTGTCTTATGTTCAATAAGAGAGATCCACCATTGTTCTAACTATTCTCTGTCCTCAAGGTTCAGTAATAGAGATTCGCCGTTGTTCTGACTATTCTCTGTCTCCAAGGTTCGGTAATAGAGATTCACCATTGTTCTAACTATTCTCTGTTCCCAAGGTTCCGTAATATAGATTCGCCATTGTTCTAACTATTCTGTCCCCAAGGTTCAGTAATATAGATTCGCCATTGTTCTAACTATTCTGTCCCCAAGGTTCAGTAATATAGATTCGCCATTGTTCTAACTATTCTTTGTGTCCTATGTTCAGTAAGAGAGATCCGCCATTGGTCTAACTATTCTCTGTCCTCAAGCTTCAGCAATGGAGATTCGCCATTGTTCTGACTATTCTCTGTCTCCAAGGTTCGGTAATAGAGATTCGCCATTGTTATGACTATTCTCTGTCCCCTATGTTCAGCAAGTGAGATTCACCATTGTTCTGACTATTCTCTGTCCCCAAGGTTCAGTAATATAGATTCGCCATTGTTCTAACTATTTTGTCCCCAAGGTTCAGCAAGAAAGACTCACCATTGTTCTAACTATTTTCTGTGTCCTATGTTCAGTAAGAGAGATCCACCATTGTTGTAACTATTATCTGTCGTCAAGGTTCAGCAATAGCGATTCGCCATTGTTCTGATTATTCTTTCGCCAAGGTTCGGTAATAGAGATTCACCATTGTTCTAACTACTCTCTGTCTCCAAGGTCCAATAAGAGAGATCCACCATTGTTCTAACTACTCTCTGTCCCCAAGGTCCAATAAGAGAGATCCACCATTGTTCTAACTACTCTCTGTCCCCAAGGTCCAATAAGAGAGATCCACCATTGTTCTAACTACTCTCTGTCCCCAAGGTCCAATAAGAGAGATCCACCATTGTTCTAACTACTCTCTGTCCCCAAGGTCCAATAAGAGAGATCCACCATTGTTCTAACTACTCCCTGTCCCCTAGGTTCTGTACGAGAGATTTACCATTGTTCTATGTCTCCAAGGTTCAATAATAGAGATTCGCCACTGTTTTAACTTTTCTCTGTCACCAAGGTTCAGTAATAGAGATTCGCCACTGCTCTAACTATCTCTGTCGCCACGGTTCAGTAATAGAGATTCGCCAATGTTCTAACTATTCTCTGTCCCCAAGGTTCAGTAATAGAGATTCGCCACTGTTCTAACTATCTCTGTCGCCACGGTTCAGTAATAGAGATTCGCCAATGTTCTAACTATCTCTGTCGCCACGGTTCAGTAATAGATTCGCCACTGTTCTAACTATCTCTGTCGCCACGGTTCAGTAATAGAGATTCGCCAATGTTCTAACTTTTCTCTGCCCCAAGGTTCAGTAATAGAGATTCGCCATTATTCTAACTATTCTCTGTCTTCAAGGTTCAGTAATAGAGATTCGCCATTGTTCTAACTATTCTCTGTCTTCAAGGTTCAGTAATAGAGATTCGCCATTGTTCTAACTATTCTCTGTCCCCTATGTTCAGTAATAGAGATTTGCCATTGTTCCAACTATTCTATGTCCCCAAGGTTCAGTAATAGAGATTCGCCATTGTTCTAACTATTCTCTGTCTCCAAGGTTCAGTAATAGAGATCCGCCATTGTTCTAACTATTCTCTGTCCCCTATGTTCAGTAATAGAGATTCGCCATTGTTCTAACTATTCTCTGTCTCCAAGGTTCAGTAATAGAGATTCGCCACTGTTCTAACTATCTCTGTCTCCAAGGTTCAGTAATAGAGATTCGCCATTGTTCTAACTATTCTCTGTCTCCAAGGTTCAGTAATAGAGATTCGCCATTGTTCTAACTATCTCCGTCTCCTCGGTTCAGTAATAGAGATTCAGCATTGTTCTAACTATTCTCTGTCCCCTATGTTCAGTAATAGAGATTCGCCACTGTTCTAACTATCTCTGTCCCCAAGGTTCAGTAATAGAGATTCGCCATTGTTCTAACTATCTCTGTCGCCACGGTCCAGTAATAGAGATTCGCCAATGTTCTAACTTTTCTCTGTCCCCAAGGTTCAGTAATAGAGATTCGCCATTGTTCTAACTATTCTCTGTCTCCAAGGTTCAGTAATAGAGATTCGCCATTGTTCTAACTATTCTCTGTCCCCTATGTTCAGTAATAGAGATTCGCCATTGTTCTAACTATTCTCTGTCTCCAAGGTTCAGTAATAGAGATTCGCCATTGTTCTAACTATTCTCTGTCTCCAAGGTTCAGTAATAGAGATTCGCCTTTGTTCTAACTATTCTCTGTCCCGTATGTTCAGTAATAGAGATTCGCCACTGTTCTAACTATCTCTGTCGCCACGGTTCAGTAATAGCGATTCGCCATTGTTCTAACGTTTCTCTGTCCCCAAGGTTCAGTTAGAGAAAGTCACCATTATTCTAACTATCTCTATCTCCAAGGTTCAGTAATAGAGATTCGCCATTGTTCTATATCGGTCTCCAAGGTTCAGTTTACAGAGATTCGCCATTGTTCTAACTTTTCTCTGTCCCCAAGGTTCAGTACGAGAGATTCACCATTGTCGCCAAGGTTTCCATACTTGCGTCTGTTTTCCAATACTTATTGCATACACTGCATATGTGCCATTAGTTGTTTATCGTACTTTTTTACTTCGCATTCTGAGCATCTGTCTGCGAAACACTTACATTGGCTTCAAACGTCAGAAACGTACGATGTTTTCAGTCATTGAATACAATGGATTACATACAATACTTCAAGCAACTTACACAAGATAAGGATATAAATCATATAGTCAAGTTATATTGTCAGTTCTCTTGATGGCAGAATGATAATCGCAATGCCATTCCTAATAGTATATCCGTCACTACATATACTAAAATGTATAGCATCCTTGTCCTTCGTGACCGCCTATAATGTGACAGTTAACAACTGCTAAAATAGACCATTCTGTTACCGATTAATGAGAAATTATATGCCTGGTGTCAATCGCAATATTGGAGCGTTTAATCAAATACTAAGACTATAAGAAGTGACATATAGGTAACTATCTATCAGCGTCATCAGATGTATCAGTCCATCTTCCGGTTGCATCATATAAATTGGAGAAGACAACCCGTGTATAGACCGATGATTTCATCATACACATGTACTAGAAATCCTTAAGCCAAATCGATTCATTCATAATCGTTATAGCAAATTGTCAAATTAACATGTTCGCAAAACATCTGCAACAAGAATACTGTTGTCCCAACAATAATCACATACCCGTTAACGGTCAAAAACATGTGGCGGAATAACCCAACATCAATCGTCCAATTGGGCGGCTTCGACCTTTGCCTCTAGTTCTAGTTTCTGTGCTGTCGTGAACTTAGACCTCGTCTCCTCAAGGTATTTCTGTAGCTTGTAATGAGCCGTTCGTGTGAGAAGTCGATCCTCTACGTTAGTGGGGACACCGTCCGTCTGCACAGGTAAACTCACTGACAACCGTCGTCGTGTAAAACATGGAGAAACGGAAGGAGCGCGGGAACTACCCGGGGTCACAATACGGGAACCACCCGGGTACACAGCGCGAGAACTACCCGGGCTCACAACGTGGGAATTACCCGGGGACACAGCGCGAAAACTACCCGGGGCTAAACTCCGAAGTAATGGCGGAGATGCCTCCTTAAGCTCACTGGTCTGTTTATGTCGATCTGGTCTAGACGATATACTCCGAGGTAATGCAGGTAACTTGTTTCGCTGACTCGTCAGCGAATTGTTTAGAGTATCCGATGTTGATCTTGACTGAAGACCCGTCAGTGAGGAATGTTCGGTGTTAACTGCACACTGTTTAATTTCTGTGATATTTACAGACGTGTGTCGTTCATTGTGATGGCCGGGAAGACCTGAATTCCTACCGAACATGTTGGAATCATCAATATCATTAGGAAGCAGACATCCCATATCGAATGATTTACTTCTGACGAGAACGTGAGTATCCTTAGACGACTCCGACAGGCTCAAACTTTCTAAAGATTGACGTCTTGGTAGATGAGGTGATGGAACATCTAGGAGTAATTGAGTGGAACCTCTCCTGCCTTTAGCAGACCCAGAGTTAACCTGTAAGTTTTCGCTGCTATGACTTCTCCGTATGTTTGCTTTAACTTGCGCTCTCATCTTCCATTTGGTGAGGTGTATCAGAGCCGCTCTAGTTTCATCTTCTCCTGCACAGTTAATATTATCCTGCTGTAGAACTGCAGTTACAATGTCTGTGAGGGAGTATCGTTTCCTTTGGGATGTGCTTTCTGTCTTCCTTTCGGATGTGTTATCCGTCTTCCTTTGAGATGTGTTATCGATCAGCGCGTCATCTTGGGCGTGTTCGGAGTTTACGAGGAGTAAGGGAACTGACTGTTGAACGCTGGTACTGTCTTTGTTCCTGTCATCGTTAGTCTTGATTCCAGACCCACCTCTCAGAGACTTCGAAGAGTTATTGGAAAGTTCATCAATGGCAGTCATTCTTTCCTTTCTCAGGTTTTCAAGGAATTTCACGTTACACCCACTCTGTTTACTTGTTCCAGTCATTTTATCCATCATTTTATCTCAAATATACCATCAGTATCTTCAAAGCCCTCACCTATACACCTCCGAGATCCACCAAGCGGAGGCCTATACCTTGCGAATGAATTTGAGAGCAGGCTTTGTATCATAGGTCATATATGATCACGGCTAGCTCAAACGTGTTGAATCAGAAAAGCGCAACCATTTGAAGCGATTTGTAGTTCATGTGAACCACAGTGATAAACACCCCAATGAATCCGTAGTTCAAACTGAACTCATGGCTCAGGCTATTCACATTCACATTTATATCATTAATTGACGTGAATTGGGTTAATGTGTGATGCATGCTGTATTTGCAGTAGGCCTAACGCGTGTTTCACACCTTGAGGTTAGCAATTCAAACAGAACTGCAGAAATAATGGAGACAAGTAATTCTCGATCTAATACATTGGGTGTCATAAACCGGCGAACATTTCGTCATTGTTCACAGCACACAGTGTTTTACATTCCTTTGTTCATAGCAACCCATAAAGTTATTAAACTCGTCGTCCATGAATCATCCTCCATATAATACAGATATGTATACTCTGTACAGATTTGTCAGACGAACCCTGACTAGAGATTATGTCAATATATCTACACACTGCAATCAACTCCAGGCTTATGTACTAGATTCAAGAAATTAAAGAAAATCTGAAAAGCTTTGCATTTCACCTTTACATTTTGAGTAAATCATAATTTCCTCGCTTTTTTGTTCTTCGTTTGACTGATTTCCACTGCATGTCTGAACGAAGTGACAATGAGAATAAGGCTGTGTGATAAAGTTTCAGCGACGTCGGGCTAAAGATCTTGATCTCACACGAGACACGAATTTGAAACTGAATGCAATACAGTGGCGGTTATCTTATGCATGCTGATTTGTGATTGTTCCAGGACCCAGAAAATCTACGGCTGCAAGCTGAACTCTGCATGGGGTGGGTTTTATGTTGTAATTTGGAGGGGTGGGGGAGAGTAAAATGTGTTGACCTAAACCAACCGCCTACCCTGTGTACGCATTTCTATTTCATATGGTGAACACTTTTACATGAAAGGTACATGACACTGATGTTCAGTAAATGTACCGTGACAATATTACAGATAGGCCAGCTTTGATGAATTCAAAATGGACACCAAATTGAGAATTATTGTTAGACATTTTCATCAGTTTAACACAATTTTTTACCGAGATACAATAAACAGCCATCTATCACTTATATTTGTTGATGTTAATACATCACACTCTAATTACTTCTCTTTATCAGCTGTCATGGCCTGCCTGAATAAATCTTTGCACTCATCTACCCTGGTGTACCCCATGCCCTACGGGCTATAGGGTACAGGAGAGTGCGCATGCGTACGATGACGTCACTTCTGAGCTCTGCGCTCCAAGAGCTCCAAGCTCAGACTCCAAGAGCTCCGAGGTCCAAGAGCTCTGCCCTACGGGAGCTACATGTACCACCACCACCGGATGATGACGGGCGTCAACGCCCGGTGGTAATGGTGGTGGTGTGTGGTGGTGGTGTCTGTACATATAGGGATTATCAGTCCATATGTATTGGTCGACTAATCAAAATTTCGCTACCACTCGTACTGATGATGTCACCAATGACGTCGCAAATGACATGGGAATCACCCAAATCGTGGTTTACAAAACGAGAGCTTCAAAACGACACCCTACACTCCATCTTTGGATGAGATATAGTACCTCAATCTCTCAAATATATCCCTGCGCACCCCATGAATGACCACTTCACTTACTACACCCCAAATGCGCAAACAAGTCTTTCAGGACATGCTGTCGTTACAGTATCCTGGCCTGCCCGACGACGCTTAGGCCAAAAGCGATTCTGGCCGAAAATGAAACTTTCTCAAACGACGGCTTCTAATTGGACAAAAGCCTACTTGAATTGTAAATATACCCAACGCGGATCCCCCAGGGTAGGTATGATGTACTGGAGGGGCTAATAACATGATTGACCTGTCATCCTTGTTGTTGTTGTTCTCTGATTTGTCTACATCATGGCGTCAAGACGTTATGCTAGGGCGTTATGGCATTAAGATAAAGCGTTATGGCGTTAACATAGGCGTTGAAGCGTTGGTCCACTGCGATCCCAAGTTGACCTAAAGAATTTGCATATGAAAGAATTTGCATATGACCTCTGTGACGTCACTTCCGGATACGTTGAGGCAACTCTACCAGGTAGCCAGAGCGAACATGGCCACCTCTCTCCAAACGCGCTTGTTTGCACCTCCGAAACTCCCCTTTCCCTACTACTCCCAAGTAATCTATAAATAGGACAGGGGTATTCCAGAAACTTCCAGGAACAATTAACCCTGATAGTTTCTGCTTTCTGTAGTACTAAAATGGATTACTTCCATTTACTTTTATTTACCCGAAATTGAGAGACTACACTATCTCAACAACAATATTCTCATTTCTATGACTCCGTGTGACCAGTGAAATGGTACGAGTCAGGAGCGGGATTCGAACTCACGCCCGCATGTGCAGACCAGTATACCCATACCCCGGAGAAGACAATTTCATAGATCTTGAGACTGGCGCCTTAGAACACTCGGCCATCCTGACCAACGCTGGTTATCGTGGTCATATTGATTCATATATAGTGCTATATTTGTACAATGGTTTTACAACATAGCGAAGAATAACGAAACAGGTGTGTGTCGGGAGTGGGATTCGAACCCAAGTCCCACATATGTGGACCAGCACTTAAGACTGGCGCCTTAGATCACTCAGCCATCCCGACCAACGTAGATTATGACGGACATGATGAGTCATATATAGTGCTACATTTTGTTGCATGCTTTTACATGTCGCGGTGTGTAAGCCGTGAATGCCCTTATGGCTGCACTGATTGGTTACTTCCCCAGCCCGCCGATTGACTGGTCTATGCGCGTTAGATGAGGCGTTAAGGCGTCCAGACGGGCATTAAGGCGTACAGATAGGGCGTTAATTAAGGCGCAACAGCGGGCGTTGACGGACGTCACTGCATTTCGATGAATTAGTGACAATTCCATGCAATATCTAGAAAATCAGAGCTTCTGAGCTATTTCACTAGGGCGTTGAAGCGTTTAATGTGGCGTTTAACAAGATGACACCTCAGAAGACGCATTCGGTCCATGGATGGTCCATCTCTACCCCAAACACTTTCCTTCACCTCCCCCAGAAAGGCCCACTGTGGGTACTACTCCTACTGATGTCACCAAAGACGTCACAGATAGACATCCCTCAGTCGTGATCTACACCACGAGAGTTTCACTTTGACACCCCACACGACGCATTCGGACCACGGATGGACCATCTCTACCCCAAACACCTTCCTTCACACCCCCAAAATGCCCACTTTGGGTACTACTCCTACTGATGACGTCACCAATGACGTCACAGATGACATGGACATCCCTCAAGTCGTGGTCTACACCACGAGAGCTTCACTTTGACACCTCACACGACGCATTCGGCCCACGGATGGTCCCTCAAACACACCACGCACCCCCACAATTGTTGCTTTCTATACTACTCGTTTCCTCTTTTTCACCATACAGTCTGAAAAATGTTACTAATTTGAACTCTTAATTACATCTGTTGAGTACACAGCTTGTTACAGTTAGAAAGGCCGTGGTGGTTTAGTTCAGGAACCTTACTTTGACGATATTCTGTATTTTAACATACATTTAAAGTATAAACGTCAAAAAGACGTTTTGCAGCCACAGATTTTTCAAGGGAGTGACCCTATGGGATCCTTTGGTGAAAAAATCACGCTTTTGTCACTTACGTAAATATAATTTCACTAAGCCACCTCACTGTATGATAATAATCAAAGCGTGACTGAGATACATCAGTGTCTATGTAACGACTTTACAAAGAATATCATATGGATTAAGAAAACCGATCAGCGATACGGGTTTGATATAACTGTTGACCGCTTCTCTCCTGCAGGAAACCAGCCTATGCTTATACTATGATTGTTTTTTTGAATTTCGTGCTAATGCTGTTATATGGAATATGGAATAGGTCCTTAGATTATGGATGCGGATATTCTTTAATGGACAACCGCTGAATAATGATTGACTGACCAGGCGCTTGTAATTTAGAATATTCAGAATGGAGGAAGGAGTTGTAAATTATTCTTGTTCGCCTGAAGGCATGACGGTGACTCGGAGAACGTGAAAAAAAAAATTCTTCTTTTCCTGTACCTAATACCTTCCAAGGCTGTTATATGTTTTATGGAACATGGAATAGGTCTTTGGATTATGGATGCGGATATTCTTTAACCCTACCAGGCCTGGGGGGCCAAAATGACCCCCCGCTCCCCCCCCCCTACCAAACTGACTTTATAGTTTATCATATTGGGGTCATTTTGAACCTATTTGCATAACCACCCGAAGAGAGGATCATGGGTAAATTCAAGATGGCGGCCACATGGAGTACCAGAAAAGTGATGTTTTCGTCATTTTTCTTCAAAATTTCTGCTTTTCCGCTATGAAATATGGGCAAAACTATTTTGTTTCACATCGCATCAATATTTACCAAATTTTCATGCACATTTTACGGAGAAATTGCATAAATAAAAAATTCGAAAAATCTGACCGAAAAATCGACCAAAAAATGCTGTTTTTGCAAATGACGTTACTGTGACGTCATCAAAGCGGTCATCTTGAATTGTTTTATATTTTCTGGTAGAGCTTGACCCAAGGGTATAGTGTAGTAAGTTTCAACCCCCTAGCTCAAGGGGTAACAAAAATAATTAGGGGGGGGGGGGGATTCCAGGTCCCATAAAGCCCAGGCCAGACAGGGTTAATGGACAACCGCTGAATAATGATTGACGGGCCAGACGCTTGCAATTTAGAATATTCAGAATGGATGGGTGAGATGTAAATTTATTCTTGTTCGCCTGAAGGCATGACAGTGAGTCTGAGAACGTGACATATTTTTTTTCTTCTTTTTCTAGACCTAATACATTCCAAGGCTGTCAAAGAGCGTTGGATTCAGCAGTAAAAATAGAACTGTGGTAAATATATGGGCATTTCCGCTAAAAAAACCTATGTTTCTTCTTAATGAAACGATTAATGTTTCTTCTATTTAAACAGAAGCCAGCTTGAATGAGAGTAAGATTTTTATTGGTTTCTAGATACCAAACAATGCGATCATTAATCACAAACACACTGTAAAAGATGAGATGTGATCACGAAATCCGTGACTGAGATTCATCATCCAGACGACTTTCAAATTCATTTGGATATACGGGTCATTGATAAGGATTTTATGTATAGAACATTAGGATGTCTTGCTGTCATCATTGAAAACTGCTGACCGCTCATTTCTTGTACGAAACTATCTTGTGTTTGGAATTGACGTTAACTGTAGTACGAAAAACTTCCAATTATTGGCCTATTCGTCATGTAAGGAAAACACAATAGGTGACTAAATGTAGGGAACCTTGATAAACCTAGAAAACCTACCCGACAAGCTGTATTGCACGCGGTGTTCCCGGTTTGAAGATCCTTACATGACGCCGAAATACTTTATTCGGGGAGCAGGGGTCCCCCATAATACATTGCACTGGACAGGATCCGGTCAAGTTCACAAGACGAGAAAAATGTAAATACTACTGTTGTTGCTTCGACACATCTCTCCTCTGAAAATATATTTCATGCAGTATGTGAAAACATTAAAACAGTAACGAACGCCGACTTCACGGGAAAGGACGTGATTGCGAGTGTTCAAAATCGGGGTCTTCATGAACCCAGAACCGGAATCTGTCCAGCGAGAGCCGAACGAGATTTGTAACGTCTGCTCGGTGAATTGACGACTGCTGAATATTGAATGTTGGAATCTTTATAGCCTATCCGAAGAAAATTAGGGCGCTGGAAATCTGCGGTAAAGTCTTTCGCATCATTTTTACATGTTTTATGTATCTGTCCAGAACCTATACTCAAAGTTTGTATTTACGGCTCTTTCTTCTTCCACCAGCCATCCCAGCGTGCATTCTGCAGGTCGGGGGTTAGACATTGGGGTTCTCAGTTTGCTGGGCTGAACACATGGGCTGAACATAGTGGTGTGGGGTTGGCGTCAATTCCTTACTACATTTCTTCTAGACCACCATTTGCTATCTTTACTGTTAACCAAAACTGAGGTACCGAGTAAGAACGCAGATTGCTTACCAGATCTCTTTTAAAATCCAATACCAATCGGTGACAGAAGAATATAGCACCGCGTTCAGTTGAAAACCAAACTCCCCCATAACATTTTTGGAGTCCTAAACCGTCTTGAAATGATTAGGTACATTAGGTCAAGTTTCATCCGCTTCAATCAAAAATCAACCGCGCTACTATTAAGAGGGTGACTTTTCCACCAAAAGCCATCATGGGATAATTAAATTGTCGCGTTACATTTAATTTGTCCATCGACCTTCTCAATACTTTTTTACCGATTTTTAACCCAAGGATCAACAATCGTAATAAGATATTCCTGTTTGCTAGCATAGGCACACGGTTTAGTTCTACTCCAACCCTTGAAATATCCACGCCGGAAATAACTTCTCACAAATTAAGACCATTCTGGTGCTTTGGAATCTCTCAATATAACACGGAATCGATATCTCCAGACAGAACCATCCCAGATTCTGATCTGCACATAATAAACATGAGCAAATATCTTTCCCATATAATACAAGATTCACACTCAACATTCAGTACCGGTAGTCCATTAAGCATTGCCGGGGCCATAATCAAATGACACGATTAGCATCAACAAAAATATGAAAAAACAATCTTCGTCAAAATTGTTGATGTACAGAACTTTGTTCAAACTATGTCAAATAACAGCATCAGGTGAATGTTCCCGGCATATAGTGGCAATGGTTTAAAGACTGTCTGCGGACACATAATGCGGTTATTAAATTCACCTCACTAAGTTGCGGTTCCACGTCGAACGTCACTTCTTGGCATAAAGCACCGTGCATGCTTGTCTTCTTAATAATCGGGATATTGTACCGTTCTGATAGAAACGTAAAATCCAATCGATTCTAGCTCGTAAAGAGATTCTAGAGAGAGAGAGAGAGAGAGATTCTAGAGACAGAGATTCTAGAGAGAGAGATTCTAGAGAGAGAGAGAGAGAGAGAGAGAGAGAGATTCTAGAGAGAGAGATTCTAGAGAGAGAGAGAGAGAGAGAGAGAGAGAGTTAAATTTAACGACGCGTTCAGCAGTATTTCCGCTTTTTGCGACAAGTACTATAAAACTGTCTGAGGGTCAAGAAAACAATCCATAAAAAGTCTAACAATGATAGTTCAAACGTAATAAAAAACGATATTTACATTAATCTTCATTTAACAAACCAGTCAGACTAATTGTTTGGGACAATCGCTTGATCAAGTGTACATGAGTAGTAGTATAAGAGCATTTCGAGCTAACTTGACCTCAAAAATTTGCATATGACCTCTGTGACCTCTGTGACGTCACAGTGACAGCCAATCAGAAGCGAGTATTCTGTCAGAGGGGTCATTGTGGGAGGTGGTGGTGGGTGGTGGGTTTAAGATGGCGGATGTGGGAGGTGGTGGTGGGTGGTGGGTTTAAGATGGCGGATGTGGGAGGTGGTGGTGGGTGGTGGGTTTAAGATGGCGGATGTGGGAGGTGGTGGTGGGTGGTGGGTTTAAGATGGCGGATGTGGGAGGAGGTGGTGGGTGGTGGGTTTAAGATGGCGGCCTGTGGAGTGGTGGTGGGTGGTAGGTTTAAGATGGCGGCCTGTGGAGGTGGTGGTGGGTGGTGGGTTTAAGATGGCGGCCTGTGGGAGGTGGTGGTGGGTGGTGGGTTTAAGATGGCGGCTTGTGGGAGGTGGTGGTGGGTGGTGGGTTTAAGATGGCGGATGTGGGAGGTGGTGGTGGGTGGTGGGTTTAAGATGGCGGATGTGGGAGGTGGTGGTGGGTGGTGGGTTTAAGATGGCGGCCTGTGGGAGGTGGTGGTGGGTGGTGGGTTTAAGATGGCGGATTGTAGAAAAACGTAGGATCAGTCTAGCATCTGTACCACCCTAGGGTCGAGCGTTTATTGTCCCGTGTATCATCTCCGCAGAAAATCAACAAACAAAATGGCGGCTCCAGGATGGTGTGGGGACGCCCTTTCCACATCACGGCGTCGATCATAGCGCCATCTGCACACACTGACGCAAGGGAGACAACTCGTGTGGCCGAAGGGTATGGAAATAGCCGTTGTGGAGCTAGGGGAGTTACTACTGGTCCAGTGGGGTCGAGTGATGTATCAATGTGAAGCCTATGTGAGGGGGCATCTGATGGGCTGGGTGTGGGGTTGAACTATCGGCATTCTGCGCATGCGCGGTGGCCCAAGGGTATGGAAATAGCCGTTTTGGAGCTAGGGGAGTTACTACTGGTCCAGTGGGGTCGAGTGATGTATCAATGTGAAGCCTAGGTGAGGGGACATCTGATGGGCTGGGTGTTGGGTTGAACTAGTGTCATTCTGCGCATGCGCGGTGGCCCAAGGGTATGGAAATAGCCGTTTTGGAGCTAGGGGAGTTACTACTGGTCCAGTGGGGTCGAGTGAGGTATCAAAGTAAAGCCTATGTGAAGGGGCATCTAATGGGCTGGGTGTGGGGTTGAACTATCGGCATTCTGCGCATGCGCGGTGGCCCAAGTGTATGAAAATAGCCGTGTTGGAGCTAGGGGAGCTACGAATGGTCCAATGGGGTCGAGTGAGGTATCAAAGTCAAGCCTATGTGAGGAGGCATCTGACTGGACTAGTAGCTCGGCCGTTGTCACCATTCTGCGCATGCGCGGTGGCCCAAGGGTATGAAAATAGACGTTTTGGGATCGAGCGGGGTTTCTAATGGGCCGATGGGGTCGAGTGAGGTATCAAAGTAAAGCCTATGTGAAGGGGTATCTAATGGGCTGGGTGTGGGGTTGAACTAGCGTCATTCTGCGCATGCGCGGTGGCCCAAGGGTATGAAAATAGCCGTGTTGGAGCTAGGGGAGCTACGAATGGTGCAATGGGGTCGAG
Organism: Hanleya hanleyi; assembly: GCA_036873755.1. Lineage (NCBI taxonomy): Eukaryota > Metazoa > Mollusca > Polyplacophora > Lepidopleurida > Hanleyidae > Hanleya > Hanleya hanleyi. Next base: position 55,617 of record JAVTVY010013548.1, read on the forward strand.
TGAGGTATCAAAGTCAAGCCTATGTCAGGGGGCATCTGACTGGACTAGTGGCTCGGCCGTTGTCACCATTCTGCGCATGCGCGGTGGCCCAAGGGTATGGAAATAGCCGTGTTGGAGCTAGGGGAGTCCCTAATGGTCCAATGGGGTCGAGTGAGGTATCCATGTGAAGCATTCGTGAAGGGGCATCTGATGGGTTGGGTGTGCGGTAGGGATATCATTCTGCGCATGCGCAGACGCAATTCGGAGCTCTCGTCCAATCAGAAGCGAGTATTTCAAATGCGTCACAGAGCTCTCAGCCAATCAGAAGCGAGTATTTTGACCCGGTGCATTATGGGCCATATCTAAGATGGCGGCACGTATGTTCAAGATAGCGGCACATCCGGTGTCGAAAACTGGCCATTTCGTCGGGATGTGGTCACCGGGGCGTGACCTTTGGCCATGTCTAGACTTGTTTGTGTCTGTCATGTACTGTGGTTTTTTTCTCTACAATGGCGTTCACGTGGTGTGGTGGGTCTGCGCAAGTGTGTGACGTCACTTTCGGTTTTCATTAAAACGATCTCCAACTTTTCCGGCCCCGGCGGGCCCCAGCCCCCCACCGCAGCGCGCGCGCGCGGGTTCTCCGGCCGCAGCGCGCGCGCGCGCGCGTCAATGTAGTGAGAGGTTAAATCGACAACAACATAGACTTATAGTCATCAACTTCATCTATACGTGTTGGACGAGTCTTCACTCACCGTATACACGTACCTCAATGAAATGCCCGCTCCAAACCTAGACCAAAAACACGTACTTGGTCTGTGGGCTGATTTCATTGGCCTCTCTATTTTTACTATAGTGCGCTTGCATTCTAACCTTGATGGGTTACATTTTGGCCCCATCCTACACCACTGATTTCAGTTTGACTGAATCTCCACAATGGGCATTGATGCATTATGAATAAACCACACAAGACAGGGTTTTTTGGTGAGATCTCATTTTTTTATTCAGTGAACAACAACAACGTGAGAACAACCACGTGAAAACTGAAGCCCAGAACAAGGGGCTTGTAAGCTGAAGCCCAGAACAGGGGGGCTTGTACACTGAAGCCCAGAACAGGGGGCTTTTAAACTTAAGCCCAGAACAGCGGGCGTGTGTACATTGAAAGAATTCAAGCCCAGAACGGGGCTTGTACATTTAAATGATGGGCGGCCCAGTCATATACGAGTACATCGCGGTCCTCGGCCTTGGGGAACTCGTCAAACATCTGTACGATGGTAGATAAGTGTCTTCCCCGGCATC
>JAVTVY010013549.1:0-57542 GCA_036873755.1 Hanleya hanleyi
CTGTACCAAATTTGAGAAAGATCCATGCAGTAGTTCCTGAGAAATCGCGATAACAATGTTTTCATCTAGAAAGCCAAGATGGCCGCTGGTGGCCATATTGGATTTCTGAATCAGACCACAAAAGTATCTTGCACAACTAGACCCCAAGGGGAACCTGTGTATCAAATTTGAGAAAGATCCATGCAGTACTTCCTGATAAATCACGATAACAATAGGGAAATCCAAGATGGCCGCCTGGTGGCCATATTGGATGTTCGAATCAGGGCAGAAAAGGTATCTTGCACAACTAGACCCCAAGGGGAACCTGTGTACCAAATTTGAGGAAGATCCACAAAGTAGTTCCTGAGAAATCGCAATAACAATGTTTCATGGGGAAATCCAAGATGGCCGCCTGGTGGCCATATCGGATTTGTGAATCAGACCACAAAAGGTATCTTGCACAACTAGACCCCAAGGGGAACTTGTGTACCAAATTTGAGAAAGATCTATGCAGTAGTTCCTGAGAAATCGTGATAACAATGTTTCATCGGGAAATCCAAGATGGCCGCCTAGTGGCCATATTGGATTTTTGAATCGGACCCCAAAAGATATCTTGCACTACTAGACCCCAAAAGGAACCTGTGCACCAAATTTGAGAAAGATCCATGGAGTAGTTAGGCCTACCGAAAAATAATGATGACAAGATTTCACTGGCTAATTCAAGATGGCCACCATGGCAGCCATATTTAAAATCATATCGACACGGCATGAACAAATTCTGGTGTACTCATTGGGGGGAACATGCATGCCAAGTTTCAGCTTAATCGGCTAAGCGGTTTCAGAGAAGAAGATGTTTACGGACGACGCACGACGGACAGTCAGGCCATGACATAAGCCCATCGGGCCTTCGGCCCAGATGAGCTAAAAACAGGTCATGGAGAACAGAACATGCAAATCATGGACAGCAGGGATGACAGAAACACAGAATTCATGGGCAACAGAAACACACAAAAAACATTGAGAGCAAAAACACTCAAGTCATGGACAACAGAACACACAAATCATGGAAAGCAGCACACATAAGTAATGGACAACAGAACGCAAAAGTCATGAACAGAATACAAAAATCCTGAACAGCAGAAACACACAAACATGGATGGCAGAAACACAAAAAAAATGGATATACCTTGTCATTTTGTCTTAACCAAGCTGTAGATATGCATAACGAGAGATCCTGAAGGATCTTGGCGCCCACCATTGTCCGATAATTGTAAGCTAATGACAAGAGGATCTTTGTCCATTGTTACTAAGACGATTGAGTTGTAATTTTGTTTACAGAATTTCGAATCTGATTGAAAAAGATTGAAAAAGGGACACTGGAAAACACCAACACATAATCTTTCTAAGTTTCAGGAGTTTCAAGATTTCTAGAAACGGTACTTTTGTCGGTTGTTATAGTACGAGGGAAATGAGCAAAGTTAGTCTGAAAGTGAATGTACATGTACCGAGGATCCTTCGTCTTCGTTTTGTAGTAATTTTTTTTTTTGCACGTCTCATCATTTGGTACTGGAAGCGAAGAAAAATCTCTTTGACACTTTGGCATACTTAAGATTTTATAATAAGGAACGAATGCTAATTCTGTTCTGTTTGCTGGACTAGTTTGAGATATCTCTTTTAAGATACCATGCTCGAAAATAGTAAGATCGTACAATACTTAATACTGAAGGGATCCGGTCCAGGCAGCACTGTTGAAACTTCGAATTTGAAAGTGTCCGAACCCTGATTATTTCCCTTGGATCGAAACATGCAGTAGTTTACAATTGTCGAGTTGTGACATTGTGTCACAAGAGTGACGTCCCTTCATGTAGCTGACCCGCCAGCAGACGAAAGGGTAGGATAGTTCACTTGCAATTGCATGAACTAAAGAAAACCGATTTAAAATTTGAAGAAATACATTTTAATTCCCAATTATTTGAACTCCTTGACATGGAAGGCGAAGATATGGATATTCTCTATAGTCAATATATAGAATATGCCCCAACGTTTGATCCGCCGACTCTTGTGATGCAACGTCACAACTCGGGAATACCGTATTAATTGGATTTTCGAATCGGACCAAAAAAGGTATCTTGCACAAGCAGGCTCCATGTGAGACCTGTGTACCAAATTTCAGAAAGAGCCATGAAATATTTCCTGAGAATTCATGATAACAATGTTTCAAGGGGAAATTCAAAATGGCCACCTGACAGCCATATTGGATTTTCGAATCGGACCAAAAAAGGTATCTTGCACAACTGGGCCACAAGGGGAATCGGTGTACCAAATTTCATGAAGATCCATGGAGTACTTCTTGAGAAATCACGATAACAAAGTTTCATTGGGAAATCCAAGATGGGCGCCTGGTGGCCATATTGGATTTTCCAATCGGACCAGAAAAGGTATCTTGCACAACTAGGCGACAAGGGGAACCTGTGTACCAAATTTGATAAAGGTCCATGCAGTAGTTTCTGAGAAATCGCAATAACAAAGTTTCATGGGGAAATCCAAGATGGCCGCCTGATGGACATATTGGATTTTGGAATCGGACCAGAAAAGGTATGTTGCACAACTGGACCACAAGGGCAACCTGTCTATCAAATTTGAGAAAGATCCAGGCAGTACTTCCTGAGAAATGACGATAAAGTTTCATTGGCAAATCCAAGATGGCTGCCTGGTGGCCATATTGGATTTTCGAATCGGACCAGAAAAGGCATCTTGCACAACTAGACCGAAGATCCATGCAGTAATTCCTGAGAAATCGCGATAACAAGGTTTTATGGGGAAATCCAAGATGGCCACCATGTGGCCATATTGAATTTTCGATTCGGACCGAAAAAGCTATCTTGCAAAACTAGACCCTAAGGAGAATCTGTGTACCAAATCTGAGAAAGATCCATGCAGTACTGAGAAATGACGATACCAAGTTTCCTGGAGAAATCCAAGATGGCTGCCTGGTGGCCATATTGGATTTTCGAATCGGACCAGAAAAGGTATCTTGCACAACTAGACCCCAAGGGGAACCTGTGTACCAAATTTGAGAAAGATCAATGCAATAGTTCCTGAGAAATCGCGATAACAAGGTTTCATTGGGAAATGAAATTCATTCATGACGAAAAGCTCAGCAAATGTACAATCCCGTTTCTCAACGGTTTAGCGAAATTAATTCAGCCTTTCAGAGAATCTGAGTTGAGAAAAGTTATAAAATATATTCATATGTTCAATATCATAATGATTTTGTCCGTGCAGTACTGAGAACCATATCGTGGATGGATTTATTCCATTTTCCTGAAAAAAATTTCTAAACACTACTAATATCCAAATTATAACCACGGCATGCGATTGTTGACTCCAGGTCAGATCGACAGCCGGCTTCATCTGAAAATATATTAGCATAAAATGTATTCTATTTAATCACCAACGTATAAAAGTTAAAGGGGCCATGAATTAATGGGGGACGATGAACCACCGTAAAGACTTGAACAGAAAAGGAGCGCCATGAAATTTCCTAGGAGCGTGTCACGTCGATCATCGTTGTCGGTGATTTTTATGTTTCGTTCAAACATAATTCATTCGCACGCAGTTCTGCTTTCTCGGAAAATATTCACCGTGTTTTTCAAATAAAGGAATGCTCTGAGGTGTCGAGGTCCTTGAAGGCCCAGGGTACGGCTCTGTCCCGGGTCCCGGTTCTCCACGAGGTCCCGGCTGGCAGGCTTGTCTTTCTTGAGTTGCGGAGACTTGGATGAACGGGAACTGTAATCCGAGGTCTGCCCAGATCCGTAGTTGTAACGGCTCCGGTATAGAGTCCGTAACTCATCTTCTCCGGTGAACTTGAACTAGGCCATCTTGGGTCTGTAACTTGTTCACCGTCTTAAAATGTAGCTCCAGGGTACTGTTCTTCGCCGTGGAGCTGTGATCCTGTGTCCGTGATCTGTACTGTTTCACGGGACTGTTGTGAAGATTCCACTGGCACCAGTATCGTTTTCACAGATAAGTTGCTGGTAGGAACTTCGTTTACAGCCAAGTCGTTGAAGAGGGCCTGAGTAGCTTGCTTCTCAGCTGGACATCTTGCCAGGTCAATGGCCGCTCTCCAGAGTTGACTGCGTCGCCATAGGTGACTGTAAACACACCTTTGAAAACAAAGAAAATGCAAGTCTTTAACTGATTAAAACTGACGACATTATTCGTTCCTATAAATCTTTATAGCTGGGCGACTACGTTGGTTCATAATGAACTACGGGAGAGAAAAAATAACCCTAGAGTGCGTCTATAACAATCCAAAAGTTACTGTTTACAGGAGCTCTTCCAAAACAGGTCTTGTCACCAAGACTGCAAGGAAAAAGAGTGATGGACATGCGCGGAGTGCACGCCACCTGGCGGACGATCGACGCAGCGATCAAGGGAGATAATTTTGTTTGCAGGAGATCTCCAAATGGAGGATATTGGCATTTAAGTGATAACAGGTGAAGATTTGGGACACAAACATGATATTTGATATACGAACGCTGGAAACTGAAGAATGATTCAATAGCGGGCCGTGTGCAAACGCTCGACCACGTGCGGGGGACTACCGTATATATTTTACCCGACTGCGGCGAAACACGATCAAGTTAGGATAAAATTACAGGACTGCGGAGTTAAATGAATCAATTTTTTTCCTTTTAGACTGTAAGTAACAGTAATTCAGTCTGATTATATTGTACCATTCCCTGTTGTTTCTCTGCGTTTACGAATAATAGCATACGGCGACATACTATACGAGATTCTAGTAACATATTCACTTTACTTTCATCGGCACGAACTCCGTGGCGAAAACGGGAGTGTTCGAATTTATTGTTTCACGGGTATATTGAAAATGCTCCCGTTTTCGTTTTATTAGGATGGACAAAATCACGACAGGGGGAAAATCGGCCGTTTTCGAATTAAATTTGGAAGGTGAATTAATAGAGAAATTACCGTATGCTGTAAAAGAACATGTTTCTTCCAAATAGAATACAACAGCGAAATATAAAAATATGCCCCGCATCTCACCACACCAATTGGACCCTGGGAACTCGGGAATATTTCATCCTAAGTTAACACAAGAATGTGTGTTAAGGGCAAGGCAGAAAACAGAATCTTGGTTAAGACTCAAGCACTTTTTTTTTATTCGTATTAAAAAATCAAAGTATTAAACTATTTTGTTGATCAATGCCCACTGGTTTGTATCAGTCCAATCATACAGTGGGTGGACTAGTTAAGAAAATGAACAAGATGCCTGATTGAATTACTATTTGGTCTGAATATCCATTTTCTCATCTATCGTACATTGATGCATTGGAAATTACAAGTGTACACTCACGTTTTTGAGGCACGTCCTTTAAGGTTTAGGAAAAGAATTGCAAATATTATAGCCTGCAAACAAAACAGACTGCAAATATTCAGTTTTTTTTCAGAACTAGATAAAGGACAAGCATCTTTTCACATTGATAAATAGAAAAGTAGAAAATATATGATTTTGCTTTTTGCATGATGGATTATTGGATTATTAAGATACTTTTGAGACTAACATTGCCGTTACACAATTTCGTATGGCATACTTGGCAGGCCACCAGACATGGGTATGCACATGTATGCTAAATGCTGCCAGTCATCATATATCATGTACATGTATATGAATATCACCAAGGGTTTAATATATACAAAAGCCGCTACATGTGTATGCCAAATTATTTATCCTTTTTCAAAGGGGGATAATTCTAATCACATTGTTAGTCTGAACTACGCACTTTTTCTTGTGGGTTCCCGTAACAACATTTCCAAATTTTAATAGGAAAACATTCCGGCCCAGTTTGATTGAGGACCTTCAAATTTGCCATGATGGTGTCAGCGGGATGACATTCTCTCTGACCGTTGTATCTCGGAAAAGTGATAGGAAATTTATGCTGAATTTTTTATATGTTTGAGTGAAAAGCTGAGGCTACCTGGTGCGGTGGGTCATTTGTCACAGGCAGCGAATATTAGGGAATATAGTTTTCTGAAGATGTTCTCAGTCAATTAATATATATTAAGTAGGTCATATTTTTGAGTGCGGTCTGTAACCCATATCTCAAAATGCTAATCCAACTTTCTCCATTGTCACACGTTTAAATTCATCTATCCATTGTAGTCCAGGTTTTAATTCTAATCGACATTCTACCAACATATCTATCAATCAATCTTATTGAGATGAAGCAGAATGTAAGCCATCTCAGAGGTGGACAGCACACTCTGTATCTCCCACTTTTTAGAACCAAGAAATATATGGTCAAGATACATGTAGTTTTATGTTTTTAGCTCCAAAGATATGGAATTCAATTGTCTCCCTTTAAACTTAAAGAGGTAGTAGCGTCATTTCAAAAATATTCAGCAAATTAACATTTTTTGATGAAAGTTATTTAGTAGTTGAGATCAACTACATGTATATGTATGGTGAACGTTTTTCTGTGACCTCATTTTTTAATATCACGGGCATTGAAATGACACAAGTTTCTGACCTTCTCTGAGAAACGTGACAGTGCCTGTACTTGGCTCCAGTGCCTGAGATGACGTCACAAAACGCGCATTGGCATTCTGGGCATGATGCTTTGCAACGTCATACTCGATCTTAGAACTGTTATTGCACTGTCATGACTGTGATGGCTTCTAACGTGACGTCATGGACACCTGGTCACGTTATCCGATGTCATCTCAATCATTTCCCATTTTCATGTTGTTCACTTGACCGAATTGAAGAATCTGACAATATTGGTCCTTGTAAGAAATACATGACTTCACGACTTGAAAACCTTTTGGCAAATGTTGCAAGTGATCATGATGTTCAGTTTACCCGAACAATTAAAAGCATGCTACATGTACAATTGTACCTCTTTAAGGCAGAACTCAGCTTTTAAGGATTTCAGTTTACCCGAACAATTAAAAGCATGCTATGTACAATTGTACTCTCTTAAGGCAGAGCTCAGCTTTTAAGCATTTCAGTTTACCCGAACAATTAAAAGCATGCTACATGTACACTGTACCTCTTTTTAAGGCAGAACTCAGCTTTTAAGGATTTCAGTTTACTCGAACAATTAGAAAGCATGCTACATGTACAATTGTACTTTTTATACAGCAGAACTCAGCTTTTAAGGATTTCAGCTTCTTACTCGAACAATTAAAAGCATGCTACATGTACAATTGTACCTCTTTAAGGCAGAGCTCAGCTTTAAGGATTTCAGTTTACTCGAACAATTAAAAGCATGCTACATGTACAATTGTACCTCTTTTTAAGGCAGAACTCAGCTTTTGCTGGATTTAGCTTATTCTAAACAATAAAAGCATGCTACATGTACAATTGTACCTCTTTAAGGCAGAACTCAGCTTTTAAGGATTTCAGTTTACTCGAACAATTAAAAGCATGCTACATGTACAATTGTACCTCTTTAAGGCAGAACTCAGCTTTTAAGGATTTCAGTTTACTCGAACAATTAAAAGCATGCTACATGTACAATTGTACCTCTTTAAGGCAGAGCTCAGCTTTTAAGGATTTCAGTTTACTCGAACAATTAAAAGCATGCTACATGTACAATTGTACCTCTTTAAGGCAGAACTCAGCTTTTAAGGATTTCAGTTTACTCGAACAATTAAAAGCATGCTACATGTACAATTGTACCTCTTTAAGGCAGAGCTCAGCTTTTAAGGATTTCAGTTTACTCGAACAATTAAAAGCATGCTACATGTACAATTGTACCTCTTTAAGGCAGAGCTCAGCTTTTAAGGATTTCAGTTTACTCGAACAATTAAAAGCATGCTACATGTACAATTGTACCTCTTTAAGGCAGAACTCAGCTTTTAAGGATTTCAGTTTACTCGAACAATTAAAAGCATGCTACATGTACAATTGTACCTCTTTAAGGCAGAACTCAGCTTTTAAGGATTTCAGTTTACTCGAACAATTAAAAGCATGCTACATGTACAATTGTACCTCTTTAAGGCAGAGCTCAGCTTTTAAGGATTTCAGTTTACCCGAACAATTAAAAGCATGCTACATGTACAATTGTACCTCTTTAAGGCAGAACTCAGCTTTTAAGGATTTCAGTTTACCCGAACAATTAAAAGCATGCTACATGTACAATTGTACCTCTTTAAGGCAGAACTCAGCTTTTAAGGATTTTAAGAGGATATCTACTTAAGATTTGGGATGGGCCACAGTGCAAATGTTCAGTGTGCTCCCGAAAATAGTTTCTATGTACATATAACACAATGATGTGGTTCCTTTTAGTAATGTATTTATTCGATGTTATTTCTTTTTATCCATGTACGTATGTTGACTTTATCTGATGTCAGACTGACTAGCCACCGACTAAATGTTTATATGTTGCGAAACATCTGCGACCTTAAACATGTTAAATAAAGTTTTCAAAGAGGCACAGATTCCTAGATAAATTTTCCACTTGTCTTAATGGAATGGAATGTTTTTTACATGTACCGGTATATTATTTTAGTTTTGAGGGCACTCCAGCTATTATTTCTTGGTTTACATCTAAATGTTAAGGGTGCATTCCACACCTAAATGATGTGCGGTTAAAATAGACATGGGTTCGTGTCTTCGGCCTCAAATATATGTAAAATCTTTAACAAAACCCCTGTGAAAGTATATATTTTCTGAATGGGCACACCCATGCCATTATTCCAGGAGACAAGTGAGCTATTCAAATTGAAAAGGAAAGACGTGCAATCCTCCTTAAACCTTCTTCAACTTTTCTGAAAAACTCCATAAAATGTACGAAAATGTGCCAAATTTGACCCACCATCCAGAGAAAACAAACGAAATGATTTTCTTGTTAGACTTGTGAAAGTTTCTCCGTCCAACGGGCATTTTAAAAAGCGAAAAAAATCAGGGGGTCGACCTACTCGTTTTTCGTAAAATTTTATCGCCATAAGGGAATCATCATTTTCGTTCCCCAAAAAAGTGAGGATTTTGTCCTGCCAGATATTCAATTCCGGAAACCATTAACTCTGTAGTGGCGTGAAGATGCGATCAGCAATCAATTGTTATATCCTCGTTTGAAGAAATGGTTACGTCCAGCAGGGTGATACTACAGATAACAGCTTGGCCTAGTGTGGAGTGCACCCTTAAGGCTAGGGTGTTTTCTCAAGGCTATGCCAATCTGGAAGTGTTTGCGAGTTTCTTGGTAAGCGACACTTGCTTGTAGTATGCGGTTTTGTCGGTATCCCGTCAATCACTTTCCCCCTACCCCATCTTTGTTTTTGCGACTTTTGCTAAAAAATCACGAGTTTACGAGCTCAGTAAGAATATCATAGCATTAGGCTTTGACCGTGACAATGAAACCCATGTACAAAGATCGGGAGCGTTGACCAGCTTTCGATTAAGGCATTAGAAGCAAAATAAACGCAAAAATAGCTGAAATTCGAGCCAAATTGTCAATAAATTTTCATTCCGACTTTTTCAAAAGATTGGGGGGTGGGAGTACAAACTTCGAGATAAAAGGGACAAAACCAGAATAATACGATGTCATTCAATTTAGATCAGGGTACTGGTGTGGTCCGTATTGAAAATTAATCACTTTGACTTTCACATTAACAATAATGAGACCTACAGGTCACTAATCGTAACATATATGCCCAATCAAGGGGAGGTAATTCTGTATAGGTCCAAATACCATGTAGTATACACAAAATCGAAACATTTCTGACTAAGATAAATGAACTTTACGATCCCGTTCCATATCAAGTCATTACAAGGTCCGAGTAAGCGCTTTTAACGAGCGTAGTGCAGGAGAACATACAATATTTGGCCTAGTCGTGTATTGTAACCGTGCAGTGGCGCCTACATTAAGGGTGCATTCCATACTTAAATGATGTGCGGTTAAAATAGACATGGGTTCGTGTCTTCGGCCTCAAATATATGTAAAATCTTTAACAAAACCCATGTGAAAGTATATATTTTCTGAATGGGCACACCCATGCCATTATTCCAGGAGACAAGTGAGCTATTCAAATTGAAAAGGAAAGACGTGCAATCCTCCTTAAATCTTCAACTTTTCTGAAAAACTTCATAAAATGTACGAAAATGTGCCAAATTCGACCCACCATCCAGAGAAAACAAACAAAATGATTTTCTTGTTAGACTTGTGAAACTTTCTCCGTCCAACGGGCATTTTAAAAAGCGAAAAAAATCAGGGGGTCGACCTACTCGTTTTTTGTAAAATTTTATCGCCATAAGGGAATCATCATTTTCGTTCCCCAAAAAAGTGAGGATTTTGTCCTGCCAGATATTCAATTCCGGAAAACATTAACTCTGTAGTGGCGCGTAGATGCGATCAGCAAGCAATTGTTATATCCTCGTTTGAAGAAATGGTCACGTCCAGCAGAGTGATACTACAGATATCAGCTAGTAGAAAGGGAAGAAGAATTACCATGCTGTCAAAAACAGGCGACCTTCCTTATTATGAAATTAGGGAGGGTCCACTTGTGCGAAACCGTGGCCTAGTGTGGAGTGCACCCTTAATATTGCATTAATACTATGCCTGATTTGAGTTGTTGAATTAGTGTGTCAGTACAGCCTTTTTGAAGCCATTTGTGAATGAACTCTCTGCTATGGATAAATTTATACACGCAAACCATTTGATGATGCTACATGTACATGTACCTCATCAGAGGTCATTCAGTTCTATCCAATACATTGTAGGCTCACACACTAAATTAGGATAATATAATCACTAACTGGAATCAATACAAAGTAAGAATGGTCTGGTTTGACAAATAAAGGTCATTCATCGGATGACTGGAGATATGACACAAATTAGCGGTAAAATTTGACTTCTATTTTCTCTCTGCAAATTATGGGGTCATTTATGTGTAAAGGGGATTTATACCTGAAAATCTGATTAATCAAATTCTGCCATTGTCAGTCTTTTGTCGCTTTCTTTCCAATGGCAAGTTGGAGTAGGGTAATGAAAATTCACCAAATTTAAGTATCAAACTCGACATGAGGAAGATATTGAAGGAAGAAAAATGAGGAAAAAATAATTTCATATTCGCACTTATATTGTACATAATTTTAGTCAGTGGGACTGTCAATCGCGCTTAACCCAGTTAAGTATAAGAACCCCAAATGCAATGTCAAATTAAGCTACAAGTGGCCATAGTACATAGTACTGATACTGTAGAAATGGGTGGTGTGAATTTAATTATTCCATGTTTAGTACAATTTGTTCACATGAATGGTCTCAAATGAAAGTGTGTTATACATGTATAGCTCAAGCATGTTAGGTTTGAGGAACAAACATAGTTGCAATTAAGATATAACCAAAGAAATTTCATGACAATTACTGAATCTAAGTAGGCCCGTACCTAACAAAATTAGCTTAATAAAAAAGGCCTTCCTGATGTAAATTGTTTTCTTTTGAGAGAGTATGGTATTTTCTGGGTTAAGAATTTCCTGTATAGAGATAGGTTGTTCAAGGAGGCTTTGTTTTGCCGCTGTTGTGTGCATTAAGGGTATGGAAACATGATATATGCACCCAGAGCCCTGATCTACAGCTGTATAAAACTCAACATCTGGCATTGACGGCATGTTTAAAGGGTCTTAATTTATTTTCTTTGGGTAGAATTTAACTAGATAAAGTAACTTTGATTGTACTTCTTGAATATTGACTATATATCACACTGGGATATAATTTAAACAAAAACATTACATGTGTAATTATGTCTAAATTTTTCTTGTCATTTCAAATTTTGATTCCTTGATTAAGGGATACAGAATCACTGCCACAGAGTGTGTTGGTGTGTCACAGAATCACTGCCACAGAGTGTGTTGGTGTGTCACAGATTCACATCAGCACAGTAACTGGTAAACTATTCATTCAATCCCATCACTTTTAATCTTCAACAAATATTCAATACTGTTTTAATCGAAAATTTCTGGTGATTTTTGATAAAAATCTCTAGTGATTCTGACTTGGGCTGCATGTGCCCATCTTAATATAGTCAGGATTTCAACTTGGGGCTGGGGGGGGGGGATTGCCAAGAGCTCAATGCCTGTCCTAATGCCTACCTTACTTCGTAGGTCCTGTGACGCATAGTCACACTGCCATGTTGTTTCAAATGATTTTGTTATTATTTTCACTTGTAGGTACTACATGGGGAAAATACTGGCATGCCAGTAGCCTACTATTGTTCGACATTTGTAGATGAATTCGACGCTTTGGTTGGGTTTCTGATACTTAACTGGGTTAAGCTCTATTGATAATGACAATTATTCCCATTGACTAAAATTACATACAAAATTAATGCAACTATGAAATTATTTTCATAAGAGCGATAATGAATTTCAGAAGATGAACTATATATATATATATATATATATATATATGTTACTTCATGAAGAAAATATCTTCTTAGGCTCTTTTATATACTGCCATTTAAGGGAAATAAAATTTAGGAATATTAACCGGAAACTGCTTGGAAACGGATCGGTTGTGTGAGTTTTTGCTCGTAGTTTCAGTACATGTAAGAAAATTATGTAAGATATTAAACCCCAGTTAAGCTAAAATCAGAAAATCAAGCGTAAACTTTCAGAATTTTCCGGCGTGAGCAAAAAGGTTGCCCTTGGCGCGCATTCCTGGAATTGTGAGAAATGGGAAATCAAGGGCGGATCTACAGGGGTGGGGAGGTCTGGGAGAGTCCAGAATTTTCGTTTTAGGGATCAGCGAACCCTGGGATTGCATGCAGAATGTCTTAAATTGATATACATGTAAAGTAAACGAATGTGGATTATGTAATTAGAGTATAGGTGTATTAAACAGACCATCGTCTATTCATGTGGCCCCTGGACCCTAACCCGTTGGGCTGTGAAGTCGACCCCCATATGAACTTTCGTTATACTCGCTCTCTGAAATTGAAAACATTCGCACCCCCCCCCCCCACCCCTTTTGAAATCCTAGTGACGCCCCTGTTGTATTTAGTGTAAACGTATTTGCCGACAATGATGCCGACAAGATCAACTGAAATTCTCTTCATTAAACCCATATCACAATTCAATGTTCGTAGAATGTAGTACATTTCTGTGTTGTATCCGAAAATTGATTTCATGATATTGGTGTGACCGAGAAGAAATAGAATCAGTGATTTCCTTTTTGTTTTACATCCCCCGCCACTGGATTAACTACCAATACTCTTTCGCTGATTGATGCGAAGTAGAAATATGTCAACCTGATCAGCTATAGCAGCCACAGGGTATCATATATAGACGCTATATACAATATATTCACTGTAATAAAATTATGTTCACATACATGACAGATGTAGTCAGTGTGTTTCGTCTCAACTGAGCCTTTGGAATTTTAAAGATGTAATCAGCCTCAAATCTGGGCTGAAATCGATGTCTCTCAAACTCAGCGAAAGTGACATATGTTACAACAGGTACAAAATGAAACACATTTGACCACAAAAAACTAAACTTGTTTCTACCATTCACGAGAAAATGGAAGGAGTTGATCTTTAAAAATAAACAGCATGGCATGCCGTTTATTTTTCCACGGCCGTGTCAACAAGCGTATACACGTATGGTGCATTCTACTAACGTATGCTATGCGACATCACCGAACCGTAGGCACGAGCCATGACGTTATCCCATGGCTGCAGCTGTGCAGCATTCAAATTCGTGAGCGTCGCTACGTCACTCATACGTCACGCAATGACGTCATTTTTCTCTCTGCGTACAATACACACTGAATGGCGAGACAGAAAAGCCGCCGAAGCGGGCAGAGTTACGAATTTCTCTGACAACATATTCTTGCATTCGTTGTATGTGACGACCCCACTATCATCAAATATAATACATATGATGCTTTGGTAATCTTCCCTGCTGAAAAAACGCACAGGAGAGAGTTTACAAAATCTATACATTTTGAGGCTGATTACATCTTTAAATGTCTCAAAATATTAAAATCTTGTTAATTTCTAAGAAAAGGAAAAAGAAAAAAACACTCTTTCATCTGTTGTATGAAATTTCTTGTTCTTCTTTTTTCTTCTTTCGATATCTTCCTCATGGCGAGATTGTAAGGGGTTGAATTTTCATGACTCTACTCAAGTCAATGAGAAGAACTCGTCAAATGGGGAGACAACATTTTAATAATCCGATTTTCCGGTATAAATCCCTTAATCTGTTAATAATCGCTACCCCGTGTGTACAGGTATCATCGAAACGTCCGTAACTAAAAACAAATCATCAATCCGAAACAGAAATTATGAAATATTTCTTTCGGAGTGAATATAATTTACAATAATCGATTTTGTTGTTGTCGATTTAATCGGTATAGACCTATAGAAGTGCCAGTTTTCGATACCGCTGTCAAAGGTTTGTATATAAGCCTTGAGTGAATATCGAAATCAAGTCCATACCCTCTGTCCATCCATGTTTAAGCAATTGGTTCCTGGCAAAAGAGTTTCCGGCCACAATTACTGTTACAACTGAGAAATCGTCACAGCCAGTGGCGTACACGTTCATCAACCACCCACGTGGTTCAAATTAAAGAGTTCGCACAGAGGAGATCACCGAGAAAACACTATTTCAGCAGCACACCCTGCATACCAAACGGCTGCTCCAACTTCCGGCGGAGGGTGAACTTCCGACGGAGAAAAATTACAAATTTGAGAAGCTAAGTCATTCTCGTCTCGCGAGACTCTCTACTGCGAGAAAGAGTCTCACGGGTAAATGGGAGACATCCCCCCAAAATGTGGAGGGTGAGTAGGCGGCGTATGATTTTCACCTGTCTGTATCCGGCTTGTCATTGACCTGCTGACTCCGCCGAGTTAGAAGCGAATTGCTAAACATAACGTGGGCTATATAATTGGGAAATGACTCTTTCCGTTTCGGAGCACACACTTTCCAGATGGGTTCTAATTGCGCGAACTACATTAGTCAAACCTTTAAGGAAAACAAACAAATCGACGTTTTAATGTGCATCGTGACCTGTATTCACCAGTTGCACACGTAATCGGCTTGTAATATGCAGATTATATATTAGCTACAAACGTTTCCGCCGGCATTGATGCATCTGCATCAATAAGTTTTCTTGTATTATGTGTGACGAAATTATGTTCACCGATCTGCTGATATGATCATTAATAGTTTTTGAAAAAGGTCCTGGAGCAAATTATAGTGTGTGGGTATTAGATCTGTCTCACGCTGTGACATACGATGGAGGGCTTAGCGACGATCAAGATTGAACTACCCCTGACCCTTGTAGTCCAGTCAATATGTGAAAAAATTGTGCCTTTTTTCAAAAAAGCATGGAATTTGGCATAGTGGTGGACAAGGGACGCAAAAAGAAACAAAAATGTGAGAAAACCCCTCTCCCCGTCCGTTATTACAGTTACATACAGAGAATTACTGGGAGAACGAAGTACTTGCGGCAGAATTATAGTTACGCGATCAGCGGGTATCCAAACTGCATAAGCCGCCGTCTGAAATGCCGAGCGTTCCCTGACGTCTCCTGAAGTGCACAGCGGTCTCCTAGCCACGCAAGATTCCCCCTTATAGAACATTCTCTGATGTGCCGTGCTCTGATGTGCCGTAAGATTTTGAACCCTGTTGGAATTATGGGGAGGAGGGAGATAAAGCCCCCACTAGATCCCTCGCCCCACTTTCCATTTCCAACCTTCCGCCGTGCCTGCGAGAGAGCGAAAGACCAATCCGAGAAAGAGCTGTAACTGTGATACACAGTTTGTGTAGGAAAAGTACACATATTGTGTACTTCTGATTTTTGTTGATTTGCACAGTTTTTGTAGATGTGCAGTACTGTACACAACTGTTTTTACAGAGTATCTGGTTATTTAAATTACTGAATGTTCGTTCAGATTGTTTGAGACCGGTGTAAATAACGAGTTATCAGGAATAGACACACCAATCGACACGAGAAAACACAAGAGAGAAGTCATCCAATATTTGTCGCGTTGCATCGGTGTTACAGCAAACCATGGAAACCGCATATCAAGAGGAACCCATTCAAGTACCGGTAGTTGAAGTCTGTTTAGTGGTGAGATGGCGAATGAGGACAACAACATGTAGCCTAGATACGAAAGAAACCATTCAAGTGTTCTTTTTATCTCGCCTTACGAAGTAAAGGGGAGATATTGTGAGGGGGGAAGAGGATGTCGTCGTCGGTGTCGGTGTCCCCTGCCTGGAAATGATAAGGTTTTTGGTTTAGCAAGTTAAAAAAAAATCTAGAAAAATTAGAAAAAATATGAAAAAAATAAAAAAAAATATGGGGGGTGGGTATGCCACCTGGGGGTACTACCCCTGGGGTGCTCCAATGTTAAAATCCCTATGAATGAGTTTTGCGTTTAGCTGAAGTGCACATGTACATCTGAACTTAGAAAGTTTGTTGCAGTTGTCAGCTGTCATTGGATGATTATGAAACTTGGTACACATGTTTCTTATGATTAGAGGATGTACCTGTGCTATTTTTGAGAAGAAATATTAATTTTTCTCCAAATTATGGCAAATGAATGAGTTTTCTGTTTAGGTAAATTGTACATGTAGGCCTCTACATGTATACATATACATGTACATGGTAAGTTTGTTGCAGTTGTCAGCTCTCATTGGATGATTATGAAACTTGGTACACATGTTTCTTATGATTAGAGGATGTACCTGTGCTATTTTTGGGAAGAAATATTAATTTTTCTCCAAATTATGGCAAATGAATGAGTTTTCTGTTTAGGTAAATTGTACATGTAGGCCTCTACATGTATACATATACATGTACATGGTATGTTTGCTGCAGTTGTCAGCTCTCATTGGATGATTATGAAACTTGGTACACATGTTTCTTATGATTAGAGAATGTACCTGTGCTATTTTTGGGAAGAAATATTAATTTTTCTCCAAATTATGGCAAATGAATGAGTTTTCTGTTTAGGTGAATTGTACATGTAGGCCTCTATATGTATATGCTGCATTTGTCAGCTCTCATTGGATGATTACAAAACTTGGTACACATGTTTCTTATGATTAGAGAATGTACCTGTGCTATTTTTGAGATGAAATATTAATATTTCTCCAAATTATGGCAAATGATGGAGTTTTGCGTTTAGCTGAAGTGCACATGTCCATCTGTACATCACAGTTTGCTGCAGTTCTCAGCTGTCATTGAATGATTATGAAACTTTGTACACATGTTTCTTATGATTAGAAGATGTACCTGTGATATTTAGGAGATGAAATATTAATTTTTGTTCAAATTTTGAGGGTTTTGTCTAAGTAATCTGCCAATAATAATGTACATGTATATACATGTACACCTGTACATGGAAAGTTTTCTGAAGCTGTCAGCTTTCACTGGATGAGTTTGACACTTGCTACCCAAGTTGTGTCGTGATTCGACGGCGTGCATGTGCTATTTAAGAAATATGACATTAAATATGAATTTTTGTCCTAATTATTGCTGTTTAGACTTTGTACCTTTCCATTGATAAGGTTTTTGTTGGGCAAAAATTTACATGTAGATCTGTACATGGAAAGTTTGTTGAACCTTTCGTGGGATGATTATAAAACTTGGTGGACATATTTCATGTTTTTCTAGGTCACAGCTCTCCCGTAGTAATCCCACACGGGACTGACCTATCCAGCTGTATTCCCAAATGGCATTGGCCTATCCAGCAGTAATGCCACACGGGACTGACCTATCCAGCAGTAATCCCACATGGGACTGGCCTCCCAGACATAATCCCACACTGGACTGCCTATGCAGCAGTAATCCCACACGGGACTGTGTTATCCAGCATTAATTCCATACGAGACTCATCTATCCAGCAGTAATCCCAGAGAGGACTGGCCTATCCAGCAGTAATCCCACTTGAAACTGGACTATCCAGCAGTAATCCCACAGGGGACTGGTCTATCCATCAGTAATAACACACGGGATTGGTCCACCCAGCAGTAATCCTACACAGGACTGGCCTATCCTCCAGCAGTAATCTCACATGGGACTGACCTATCCAGCAGTAATCTCACACTGGACTGCCCTATGCACCAGTAATCCGATGGCACTGACCTATCCATCCTACATGGGATTAACTTATATGCCAGTAATCCCACATGGGACTGATGTTTATTGTTATTGTCTGTACCAGATAATCTATTCCAGACATTACTGTCTGTACCACATCACCTATTCCAGACCTTATTGTTTGCTCTACATGTATGCTTTCAATACTGCTGCACCTTCGGCGGATGACCCTGCAAGGCGAGATGTTGGGGTTCTCAGAACGCTTGTTATGATTACTCGTGTTCATGACTGGTTATGTGGATGAACGTAGGATAGCCGGGGTTTTTTGGGGTTTTTTTTTGCGTCGGAATTAAAGACATGATTGCTTCCACTAGTGTGAGATTGCAGAGAATGCGTTCGACGTAATCTCAAATGTTACATGGCAATCTGTATATCAGGTTAGGATCAACATACCTTCCCATAGAAGCAATCAGGTTAGGATCAACATACCTTCCCATAGAAGCAATCAGGTTAGGATCAACATACCTTCCCATAGAAGCAATCAGGTTAGGATCAACATACCTTCCCATAGAAGCAATCAGGTTAGGATCAACATACCTTCCCATAGAAGTAATCAGGTTAGGATCAACATACCTTCCCATAGAAGCAATCAGGTTAGGATCAACATACCTTCCCATAGAAGCAATCAGGTTAGGATCAACATACCTTCCCATAGAAGCAATCAGGTTAGGATCAACATACCTTCCCATAGAAGCAATCAGGTTAGGATCAACCCATAACTTCCCAAACAAGCGTTTTGTAACGAACATTTAATAATTCCGAAAGTGAACTGAATCCTTTTGACAAAAAAATATCCGTACAAGGCCTCTTCAATTCCTGAGATACTTAGAATTTTAAAATACGCAAAATATTTCCTGAAATTTTGCTTTCAGCGAAAGAGTGACTATGCGCGCATTCTTGCAAAAGGTCTATTTTTATTTTCATTTTCTCACATGAAACTGTCCAAACTATAAGTTTAAGAATTTCAACAGCGGTGAAATTGTTTTGTGGAAGTGTTTTCTGCCAAACTGAGATTTTTAAAATAACGAAATTTATGAAAGTACGATCCTGAAATGAACTTTTATTATTTGACGCATCTTTTCATGTTACTGATTAATAATTGGTAGCAAGTTATCGAGGAAATGCACCGGAAACGCAGCAAAAACTTGTGCGTTTGAGGTTTTTTTAAATAAATTAATTGATGCAAATCCCTGAATGTATAAACTCGTCAAAGTTGTTTCGGAGATGCGAATAGATAGTAGTGTCATATTCCAAATATCAATGTATCATTAAAAGTGCATTCGATCGTGGTAATATCAGATATTGATATACCGAACTACGAAGGTTGGTCCTAGGCTGTATATCACAAGAAGAGCATCCATTTGTATCCAATGTGAGTATTGCGGTCTGTACACTTGTTGTATGCCTAGAATAGACATATGCAATCTCACCTTTAACAAGTTTGCCCTTGATTATGTTTAGATGAGCTCAAATTTTACAGACCCACATTGACCCATAATTGTCGTGAAGAATACCTATAGTGAATTGGACTTAGAGAGGGAAAATGGCATCGTCCATATGACTGCAAACCCTTCGCATTCATTGTTGATAAGTAGATGTCCGATTTTGATAAAATTATATTCCACCACGATGATTACCCTAACAATTCAAAGTCCAGTGTGCAGGACTATACGTATAGATGCTAGTCCAGAATAAACAAGTTATTTAAAATAAATGTCAGAGTGTGTGACCGGTGTAAAACACCGAGCCAACAGGATGAACACTGGAATACGTGCATAAGACAGGAGCCATTCAAATGTCTCGTACGTATATGTTTAGATGTTAGACCCGAATATCGAGTTATTTAAGCGGCTGAATATTCGTCCAGAGTGTGTACTCCGGTGTAAAATACCGAGTCATGCAGGATGAACACCGAAATACTCACAGAAGGGAGAGAGAGAATCGAGGGTTAACAGCAATATTTCAGCTATATATAGCGACGATCAAATAAAATTCTAAGTATTCGAGTTATTAACTCAGTAAACTGATGAATTAAAACATGAACATACATTAAAATTTATACAACGAGCCGATCTCTCTCAAATAATCTCAAATACAATCTTCTTTTACTCGACTGAAAAGATCTTCCAACGTAGCTGCTCGATAAAAAGTACCCTTACAATCTTAAAATCAATACAGTCGATAGGAATATGTCTCACCGTGAGATCTTCGTGGCATGGAATACACCTTGGGACCGGCTCTTTTTCTAGTATGTGAGCGAGTTAATCGTGTATGTCCGATTCTACATCGTCTAATCATGGCCTGATCGAAACGTTTCTGGCTGTTGAGATGAGTATAACCACAGGGCCGCAAAACAAGAGATTTGGGTGGGTGGGGGGACCGCGGTGGTATATGGGGCCTCTATATATAACCCTATGTTTTATATAAAGCATGGGGTTATATATAGAGGCCCCATATTTCGACACTTCACCCCAATGCCACCGCCCCCCCCCCCCCTCCAAATCTCTTGTTTTGCGGGCCTGTGATATAACCAACAGGTTTGTTTTTAACTATTATCTGTAGCATCCCATAATGATTGAAACACCTTTCTTACATAAGCACAGATAGATGGTCTAAAATCGCTGTATGAGATTCCAACAGGATCAACCTCAATATCTAGGACTGCATTAGCCATTTTATGAACAGTATTATCTTTGATGTCAACGTGACTTAGCACCCAACAGAGGATAATATCGATCTGTTGATCAAGTCTAATGTCACACAATTGTAGAATATTCAAAATGGTGGGATGAGTTGAATTTCCACTTTTAATCGCTTGAAATCGCACAAAAGAGAAAAGCCATCTAAATGTCCCGTGAGTAAAAGTATAGGTCTTGACCTGAATATCAAGTAATATAATATGCTGAATATACGTAGATATGGAATAAACCATGCAAGTGGTGTGGTTGTGATTACAGGTGCTCACGACTGTTTGTATATGAATGAACGTATAGACGCGTTGTTCTGGTGCCTGAATTAAAGACACTGGAGTCCCGTATGTATAAGTGCTACACCTGAATATCAAGTTATTTAATATGCTGAATATAGGTTTAGGATGTGTGACCGGTATCAATTATGGAGCTACATGATGAGCACCAAAAATCGCACAAAAAAAGAAAAGTCATCCATTGAATATATATATGTGGTGTTGCATTTGTGCAGCAAGTCATGAAATCGCATATAAAGGTGAACCCATTTAAGTATTTGGAGTCTGATTAATCGAGAGAAGGACAGGTTTTGCCGAATGGGGACAACGAAACGTTGATATGTGCGGAACCATTCAACTGTTATGGGTGTGATTATGCCTGGGTTCTAGTAGGCCTACATTTTATTCTGTATTCCTCTGGTAATGTGAATGAAGGTAGAATATCGTTTTGAGGTCGGAATTAAAGACAGGATCATTTCCACTGATGTGAAACTGCAAAGAAAGCGATCGATGTAATCTCAACTATTACCTGGCGCTCTTTATATCACTGGAGAAACCATTCGTATATCCAATGTGAGTATAAGGTTTGTACCCCAACTGCCTGATTAGAATATGCAATCTCATGTTAAGAAAAACCTTTGCCCGTCATCTTTGCGCGATTATGTTTAGAGGAGCACAACTCGAATAGACACACAATGACCATAATACACTGAGAAAAATGTATTTTTAACACAATTTGGTGCTAAAATGACTTCAACACAAACATTCTGTTTTGGAATCACCACCAATTCGTGTTGACGTCAACATATCAACCCAAAATCATACCGTTTTCAACACCAATTTGTGTTGATTTTACCACAAATTGTGTTAGTTGCAAAACATTTCCGGTGCTAAAATGGATCCAACACATTTTTTTTCGCATTGTAGGCGTAAAGGACAGCTTTAGTGAATGGAAATGACACCCGTGACTCCAAACTAGTCACACCCATTGTTGGTGAACTTCTGTTCGACTATAGAACATATTGTATAGGATGAATCTGATCTATCAGTCTCGCTGTTCTCAGTGTAAAGATTGTGAATACCAATATAAATCAGCTCAGTCGAATCAAACAGATAAATAGATATGGTCAATTCTGTCAAAACAGCGGGATCGTCTGGCTCTGGCGATCATCGGTGGTTTTAACTTCTCTAACTTCTTTAAATAGCACAAAGCCACATTGAGCTGAGCATTTGATCGTTTCTGCCGGCGAACTAATCGCCAAGCGCCATAGATATACAGACTGAATACTTACCGTTGAACAGTTATTGGTGTTAATTGAAATCACTCTTCAGTACACGGCAAAAACTCGGACAATGGACAACCATAATGGCACTGAACATAATATCAAGCGTACGGATGTTGAATGGTTAATTATGGTCACAATGATTGGCGCTTTTGATGGAGGTGTGCGACCTCAGATTAATGTCAGTCCCCTCAAGCTGACCAATTTTACTGTTGTACGGAGAAATCTCGCGAGTTCGAGATTCAGTGCTCGTCATTTTACTCTCACCGTTTTGAAAAGTTATCATTTCACCTGCATGGAGAAAAACATCTATTTTTGAAACAAATAAAGTGGGATTGGTTCAATGTCACACTCATGTTTATTTCTCCCTGTGAGGCGGTCGCTGGTCACGTCAGACCGGTGGTCGTTTAATAAAGGTAATTTATATGGGAAATCAGTGGAGGGGTTAGGTGGTCGCTAAAAGCAGTTGGTCGCTGTGCTAGGGTGGTCGTTCGAGCAGGTTCGACTGCATGCTTACTACAAACCGTATTAAAAGCCCTTGCTAGTTCGCGCGCGAAACGGACTAGTGAGGGCAATCTCAGCAATTGACAATTCAATTCAATTCAATTCAAATGCTAACGCTATGCCATTCTCATGGCATCCAGTTGTGTACCTCTCACTGTCAGAAATGATGTTACACGGACAGTTAAAGGGAACACTCTGATAATGGGAGAATGACGCTATAAGCATAAAACGTCTATCAGCAGGTGGAACGGGTTGCACGGCGTGTTCTGCATGACGAGTGGCAATCCAGGAGTGCTAGTACTGCAAAATGGTGCATGAAATTGGGTTAATTCTGCACTTTCAGGAAAAAGCATGAAACTTGGCACATTTATAGTACTCGATCGGCTGATTTAAATTTGCCATGGGTCCACCTGAAATTATTCCACGATGGTAGCCAAATTCAAGATGGCTGCCATTGTAATGTAGAAACCAGGAACTCGTTTGGAACCCCTAAATGTTTTTCTTAATCCATCGTCTAGGGAGTTGAAACTCTCTAGAACATATCTTGGACTCGCGCGCTACAGGAATATCAAACGATCCAAGATGGCTGCCTTCATTACATGACAGTGACGTCATATATTAAAAATGCCTTTTGAGGTTGATTTTTTACAACTTTTTTTATTTTTTTTTCTTATTTATGATGCTGAATGGGTATTGTCGTGCAGTTCATCGGTCCGTTGCCGCCATATACGCAGAACCGTGTTAGGTCAACGGACATTTTGAAAAAAACATTTATTCATCTAGGTTGGTTCGTTGGTTGTTTGAAGTTTAACGTCGCACATAACCTTATTGGTCACACGGCGACGATGATCCAAACAAACATACCCTAGCAAAACCCTAACCCTAACAAAAACCTAACCAAACTACAAAAAAAAATTGAATTTCGAATTTTGAAAATTAGGCTTTACAGACACTGATCACAATGGATCGTCAGAGAGCCTAATTTGTTTGGCACTTTAATCTACCTTCTATATTCATCTGGGTATAGGTCAGACGCATATCGAAAATGAGTTATGCCCATTTAGGTTGTAATAATTTCAATAGGCATATGATCTATAACTAGATGAACCAGTTTCCCAAATTTTGTCACTCTATATACCTAACCGGGTTCTGCAGATATTGCGCTAATAAAATGACGGACGTACATGATGACGGCAACACAACTATAGGCCATAATTGCCTGGAAGGTAAAAAAACTGAAACTTCACAGCCTATGATAAGGTATCATTTTGAGCCTATCTGCATATCCCTCCAAACAGAAGACCATGAGTAGATTCAAAATGGAGGTCATAAAGGTATGACTAAAAAGTTGTGTTTTCGACGTTTTTCTTGAAATATTTGCCTTTCTGTGCACGAAATTCCTCACAATTATTTAATTCACACCAGATAATTATTTTCTAATTTATAGTTTTTCTGGAGAAAATAGCATAAATAGAAAATTTCGAAAATCTGACTGAAAAATCGAACCCCGAGAGAGCATTTTATAATGTGTCACTGTGACGTCATTAGGGCAGCCATCTTGGAACTTATTACATTTTCCTATAACGCTTAAGTCTAAGATATGTTACAGAAAGTTTCAACTCCCTATTCTTTAGTGTAAGAAAAAAGGTTGGGGTCCCAAATGACCTCATGATATCTACATTACAGTGGCGGCCATCTTGAAATTGACAGCTCTCTTGGAATAATTTCAAGTGGGCCAATAGCAAATTTTAATCAGCCGATCGAGTACTATAAATGTGTCAAGTTTCATGCTTTTACCTCAAAGTGAAGACTCTTTTCACCATATTGCAGTAGTATCAGTGTCCCAGGAAATCCATTCAACCCTCACATATAATCGAGCGATACACCAGTAAATATGTTCAGTACCGTATTAATGTATTTTTCTTCAGAGTACAGACCATGAATAAGATGTGGTAGGATTCATTGGTAAAAATCAGTTATTTTTGAAAATATACGTGGCGGCACTTTCACTCTCCGACTTTCTGTATCGATAAACAGTTTACCTGAAGTTCATCCTACGATAGCCTCTGCAATTGTTATTCATCGTTGGGTATTATAAAAAAAACATGAATAGCCTACCCACCATATTTGCTGGTGTTTTGCTCGATTATATATGATATGTCTTCAGCTTGCATGGAGTTGTTTCAATGACGGAGCTTCCCCTACTCGACGTCACTCGGTGTCCAATCCGACATTTATTATGCACCAGTCATCCATACAAACAACGGCGTAGATCGTTTTGGTTAAGGTGAATGAGGAAGATGAAGGATTTTTGCCAAGAGCTGTTTTGAATCCAGATGTCGATATCCGAGTATCTCGATTATTGGTTTTGATAGCGTTTAACAGGTATTTCTTCTCCAGCGCGCTGGATGTTTATTTCTCGCTGACCAATTTAAATAGTCACCTTAAGAAATTTCAATCGGCAGGGTTTCGACTCAGATTGACAAAGATGTCAGGATGTCGAACAGGTAATCGATGGTCGCAATTGTGCGGATGGCCTGACTGATAAGCGGATCCGTTTAGTCTTTTACGAACTCATATGCAAGACAAAAATTCAGCCAATCAGCCGTGCCAATGATTTATTCCTCGAGACCCTATCAATCGAAATTTCTTACCGCATTTCTCTAAGTGACCATTTAAACAAGCGGGAGGGAAATGAACACCTAGCTCGCTGGACAGAGAATACCTTCGATATTAACGCTAGCACATCAGACGCAGATCGAGATACTCGGATAAAGACATCTGGATTCAAAGCGAGTCACCGGCAAATGCGATTACTACCCTATGCGATTACTACCGTAGGCCTACTAATATATTGGGCTAAACAGACACGGGCCGATCTCGGGCACAGGCGAATTTGACT
The DNA here is from genome assembly GCA_036873755.1 of Hanleya hanleyi. NCBI lineage: Eukaryota > Metazoa > Mollusca > Polyplacophora > Lepidopleurida > Hanleyidae > Hanleya > Hanleya hanleyi. The sequence continues at coordinate 25,765 of JAVTVY010013549.1, forward strand.
AGATTCGCTTAGATCCTTCTGGTGAATTATTTATTATGTTCAGATCCGACATTCTGCAGCCATTCGTTTTCCCACTATTTCCGAGTCGATCTGTGATGTGATAGAGGCTCTTTCTTACCTGATACCAGCCATGTAATATGTACGTCATAGATCTATTCTCTAAATTAGCAAGATCGACAGCCCGGTGGACTAGATATTGTCCCTAATTATAATTCCAATCGTCAATCTTTCTGTGCGATCGAAATTATTTTCAGTCTATTAGATTTAAAACGAAAAGAAGGAATCTATGCTATGTAGACTAAAAAATCAATCAAATAGATTCTGATGAACTGAAATAGATCGATTTTCGATCGGAAACGATTGATCACTAATTTCAATCTATTATTTAATATAGTGTGATTCAGGGCAGGATATTTCAGACTCAGCTGTGAATATCCGTACAAGTATGAAACAGGAATCAATACCGGACGGTATATAAGTAGTTTATTCAAAGCGAACACTTAAGAATGAAAACTAAGTAAACTCGGTCCTTCTCACTGACAGATAGATACAACAGTGCTGAAACAATCAGTATTTATAGATTCTCGTCGACATATTTGAAACACTAATTTCTAGTTTCTGCGTCATATTGCTCGTCGTGGCCTGTGAACGTATCATGGCATAAGGGGGACAACCCTGGCCTGCTGGAAGACTGGGCCAAATCGTGTTACGGTTGTGTCCCTTCCATAGAGCCGCGAAAAGTTGCCAAATTGTCGTCTGCTCGAAAAACCGTCGAACAGACGGTTGGTGAAACAGAGAAATACGGTAAGAATTTACATCGATCAGTGAACAAGGGGAACTGATTGAACCTGTGCCAAATCTGGGGTAGATATGCCATTAATATTTGTGTTTGAACTTTAATCGTCTTAATGCACCGTAATATCCTCAAGGGGGAAATTGAAAGGGGGGAGGGGGGATTGTCATGTTACCTGCAACCCATGTGTCAGTAATAGATTATAGGCCGTACCACCGTAGCCTATCATCTAAAATCTGTATCATTATACATTTCTGCATTTGATGGATGCATGTGGCCGTAGCTCGAATGCATGCATGAGTCTGGTAGCGGATGACCATTTTTGGGGGGGGGGGGGAAGTAATATTTTTTTCGAGTTTTCTAGTTGATCGACTACTGAAGTACTTCAGGCTCCTCACAGAGTCATATCATCATATAGTCAGGTCTGGTGTATACGAGAAGCCGTTTTGGTATTTATGCGTTTGATTTTTTTTTATCCAAAAAGAAACCTGCACCGTTTTTGGTATTTATTAGTTTATTTTTTATATCAAAATACATATTTTTGATCTCAAAAAAAGAATTTTTGATAAAAAAAATGAACCAATACATACCAATACAGCGCACATTTATTTGATATCAAAATAAGAATTTTTGGTATAAATAATAAACAAATAATTTATACCAAAACGGCTTGCGATTTTCCATCTACGCTTCATCGCGATACAAGCTTCGCCATATAGACAGGCCATCGAAATGAGACATATTTCAAGGTCACCAAAATTATTTTGAATAACAAACGATATACGATACGATAAGATAAGATAATTCTTTATTGTACACACTAACAAGCGTCAATGACTGACAATACAAAATTCACATAACTATAACAACAGGTCAATTAATTCCAAATTTACAGGACATATCATCTCATATACTACAATAGAGTACATAACACTCAATGAGTGGCGCTATTCGGGCTAGGTCCAGTGTTTAGTAGATCTTGTCGGAGATTATTACAGTCTGCAACGTATTTACAACCAATTTTGCAAATGGATGGATTATTATTATTATTCCCTGTGACATATATTACATTCACGAGAAAATACATTTTGCAACAATGTTATTCTATATTTTGACAGCAATCACTGTTAACTATAAATATTTATAAAATTATGTCAGTCGTTCTTATATCTGTCCCAAAAGGGTGACTTTCTTGTGTTAATATGTTTTCTCAGTTAGTTTTGGCATGTAGCCCAACGTTATGATGTCATTATGTGATTTGTTGTAGATCTAATTTCAAACTTTTTTCTTTCCACAGACAATAACTCTTATACAGAGATATAAGGATCGGCCTACACAACATGGAAATAAAGACCTGACCTGATCATGGTAAATCACCTTATTATGTCGTGAAAATGTCATAAAATATCGCTGAATATTAGGAAAGAATGTGTACATCATGTGTGTACTTCTCACATAAAATGTAGTGAATGCTTATACTGAAACATAATTAAATGATCAAGAATATCGGTGATCTAAAAAAAGCTCACCATATATGGGAATGAAAATGTCCAATATGACATATATCATCCGTTGTTTAAGAGGCGAGTTAAAAAAATACAATATACATGTAAATGGATTACACAGTTACATGTAGCCTATTCTGATGTTCTAACTGTACATTTGACAGATAAATATTCAGATAAATATTTACACTATTTACACACTATACTGTAATAACACATGACAACAAAATATGGAATTCCTTTGTAACTGTTAGAATAGAAAAGAAAATACAGTCTAAAGTGCATTGAAAAATTCTACATTTCTTCTGTAAAATCTAGTTTCAAAATGTATATAACCATGAATCTATGATTAAATGACAATCCACAATACAGACTGTACTCTGTGCTATCAAATGCCGGTGCTAAATATTAATCTATTTCTATATTTCAGATCCCCTGGCCTCGGACACCTGATGACCAGTGATGTCAAATGTGTTGTCTCATATCAAATCAACTGAAATCAAAGTTCCAGTCTGACACAAGTCCGTACCGAGGGTCTGATAACGGTCTGTATTGTAAGCGAAAGAAGATACATGATCCAGCGATATTCCAGTGTCATCATCTACCGTTACACGAATTTGTGTTATAAGCCTGATAATTTATCCTGGAATTGGTGTCAATATTTCTGTGCTCAGTGAAAACTTCATGTAATCATCGTTTGTGTGTCCAAGTTTGATAAATCACAGCTCAGTCCTCACCTAGGATCCTGGGGATTTTAATCCTATAGCCACGGAAAAACATGAATTATGGGTGAGGATAAACTTTAACCATCAGGTAAGACAATTATTTTATGTTCAAATTTTGTCCCAGAATCACAATAATCGCACAGGATAACATCAAACAAAATCATATGAGCCAAATATACAACAGCACAACCACATCTGTTAGAATGTCTGATCTAATAGATAAACACAACAAAACATCCCCAGAAACAGATCAAAACCTTAATTGACATCTTTGAAACCTATTTGAAAAACTAAATAAACATCCAAAATCTATAGTCAGATGTCAAAGTTGCAATCCACAGTTTTTATCGGACGTTTATTGTTGGCCATGACGAGCCCCGCTAGCCAGGAGGGTATTGACAATAGCTGTGAGACCCACACTAACAGCCAAGTCAAGACTTGTTCTCCCGTACCTATCCCTCAGATTAACGTTTGCTCCATTAGCCAGGAGCATATTGAAAAACTCTGTGTGACCCCCACGAACAGCCAAGCTAAGACTTGTACACCCGACCTCATCCCTCAGATTAATATCTGCTCCACTAGCCAGGAGCATATTGACAATCTCTGTGCGACCCTTACGAACCGCGTCGTCAAGACTTGTATCCCCGTGATTATCCAACATATTAACGTCTGCTCCGACTGAGAGGAGGAACCTTACAACATCTGACCGTCCATTACGAACTGCCCCGAGAAGACTTGTAAACCCTCCAGGCATGAGTCTTGTATTCACATTCTGACCATGAGGTGATATAAACCGTCTAACCAAGTCAATATGCCCACACACTGAAGCTCACCACAGCCCACAACAACAGGGACAATACTCTCCTATACAAGATGTGGTACAATGGGTCTGTAGGAGCCATTCCGCCGTTCTGACACTACCATACAGACATGCTTTCCCCAGTCCTGACCCCGCCATCACCCCACGATGCCGGCTGGTCGGTGTGAATAAGGTCCAATATGATGTCACAATTTGTACATGGTCACTCTCAGCTGCTCCCTCCAAAACACAGGGCAGACCATCATACTCGCGCGTACACATACTGCAGACAAGATGGCGGTCATCGCGAAGCAGAAATGCCAGGAGTTTGTGAGCCCCAGACTTTGCTACATCATACAACATACACGGACGTCTTTTACTCTGACTGAAAGTTGTTAGTTCATCCGGCGAGATTTTTCTCAGGTAATCAATCCACACAATTTGAAATGGTTCGTCTTTGACACACGGGTTGTTGAATACTTCACTCAGATCCCACTTTCCGTTTTCGTCGATGACTTTCGTTGTGAAGATTCCCGCTAGTTTCTCGTAGTAATCTGTAGGAACATTGATGGCAAATTCCTGCTCTCGTTTTTCGTAGTTGTAAGGACGCCCGATGTTCACAACAACATCACGGTTCAGATATGTCAAACAATGTCCGAAATGAAGTTGTCCAAACTCCATTGTGACTGTTTCGTGTATGGAATCGTGGGTGAATTTGTATACTTCACACGTAATGGAATCTTCTCCTGTTGCCTGTACCGTTTCTAAAAAAGTCCCATTTAATTTCTCAGCACACTTTAGCATATCTCCACATGTTACATTTGGAAGCTCACTCGCGTCAAGAACAACACCAAGTCTCTCTTTAACATCAACTTTGATATCAGACAATGTACCCCTGAGTTGTTTACATTCTAGTTTACCACGACAGAGCATGACTAGACAAAGCATAGCATATTTTTCTTTCTCTTCTCCTGCCATTTTCTTTAACTCTGAACAAAGATAGGAGAAAGGTGACTCAAATATTTGAACAAGCTCCTTCCCTGACTGATCTTTTTCAATAGCGTCACTCATAAGCTTACAACACTGACCATATGCTATGAGTTTTTTGCTTTCGACAATACCTTGTTTTTCCCTTTCTCCCAGTCTCCCTTACGAACAGCCAAGTCAAGACTTGTATCCCGGCCATCATCCCTCAGATTAACACCTGCTGCGCTAGCCAGGAGCATATTGACAATCTCTGTGTGACCCCCACGAACAGCCAAGCTAAGACTTGTACACCCGACCTCATCCCTCAGATTAACATCTGCTCCACTAGCCAGGAGCATATTGACAATCTCTGTGCGACCCTCACGAACCGCGTCGTGAAGACTTGTATCCCCGTGATTATCCAACATATTAACGTCTGCTCCGACTGAGAGGAGGAACCTTACAACATCTGACCGTCCATTACGAACTGCCCCGAGAAGACTTGTAAACCCTCCAGGCATGAGTCTTGTATTCACATTTTGACCATGAGATGATATAAACCGTCTAACCAAGTCAATATGCCCACACACTGAAGCCCACCACAGTCCATAACAACAGGGACAATACTCTCCTATACAAGGTGTAGTACAATGGGTCTGTAGGAGCCATTCCGCCGTTCTGACACTACCATACAGACATGCTTTCCCCAGTCCTGACCCCGCCATCACCTCACGATGCCGGCTGGTCGATGTGAATAAGGTCCAATATGATGTCACAATTTGTACATGGTCACTCTCAGCTGCTCCCTCCAAAACACAGGGCAGACCACCATACTCGCGCGTACACATACTGCAGACAAGATGGCGGTCATCGCGGAGCAGAAATGCCAGGAGTTTGTGAGCCCCAGACTTTGCTACATCATACAACATACACGGACGTCTTTTACTCTGACTGAAAGTTGTTAGTTCATCCGGCGAGATTTTTCTCAGGTAATCAATCCACACAATTTGAAATGGTTCGTCTTTCGCACACGGGTTGTTGAATACTTCACTCAGACCCCACTTTCCATTTTCGTCGATGACTTTCGTTGTGAAGATTCCCGCTAGTTTCTCGTAGTAATCTGTAGGAACATTGATGGCAAATTCCTGCTCTCGTTTATCGTAGTTGTAAGGACGCGCGATGTTCACAACAACATCACGGTTCAGATATGTCAAACAATGTCCGAAATGAAGTTGTCCAAACTCCATTGTCACTGTTTCGTGTATGGAATCGTGGGTGAATTTGTATACTTCACACGTACTGGAATCTTCTCCTGTTGCCTGTACCGTTTCTAAAAAAGTCCCATTTAATTTCTCAGCACACCTTAGCAGATCTCCACATGTTACATTTGGAAGCTCACTCGCGTCAAGAACAACATCAAGTCTCTCTTTAACATCAACTTTGATATCAGACAATGTACCCCTGAGTTGTTTACATTCTAGTTTACCATGACAGAGCATGACTAGACAAAGAATAGCATATTTTTCTTTCTCTTCTCCTGCCATTTTCTTTAACTCTGAACAAAGATAGGAGAAAGGTGACTCAAATATTTGAACAAGCTCCTTCCCTGACTGATCTTTTTCAATAGCGTCACTCATAAGCTTACAACACTGACCATATGCTATGAGTTTTTTGCTTTCGACAATACCTTGTTTTTCCCTTTCTCCCAGTTTTCCTGAACTACCCAGATACTTTTCTAACATTCTGATTCTGTCTTCTTCATTCAAATTGGCAGTTGTCACCTCAACCTTGTTGCAGAAAAAATTACGTAGTAAAAAATGTAAGTATTTACAATCTGCCCAGACAGTTTTTTTCATCGCAAAGAGAAATTTGTGCTCATTTTGAGCTAGACACATTTCTAGATCCCTCGACTTGAGGGCCCAATTATCTACAAGTTCCTGTTGTTTAAATGAACCCCCAACAGGATCATCAGATATAAACAATAGCCTAATGTTAGTCCCCTGTTTCATGTCAATTTCATCGATGTATTGCTGAATTTCTTCGGGCGTCTTGCATAGTACTGGGAGGTAACCTTCCATAGGATTAGCTGCTATGTATCGTATGATCGATGTTTTGCCATCCCCGATCCCGCCAAGTAACAGGGCTGTCTTGTTATCTTCTATAACCTTTCTTGCCTGGTGGTACGGTGTTGTCTCTACAAAATATGCCTGTGTTGTCTTCTTGCAATACGACTGGTACTTGTCTGATTTTGCTACAAATAAATCCAGAAAGGCAATGTAGGGGCCTACTCTGCCTGATTAATTTTTAATACATATATACAAGGGTCAATGTGTTAAAGTTTTGTTTGTAGAAGGTAATATTCCGATTTGTTTGCAACTACCACAACAACATCCACAAATGCGCAATGGAATCAAAGAATAATGAAATATCAAAACAAATTATGCATTCATGTGAATTTTGAGAACAGTGATAAAGTGTAGCTAGTCACTCTGTCAAGTGACATTATCGACAGTTTGGCATTCTGAATTCGTTAAACATTTCAGCTCTATTTCAATCCTTCATGATCATGACGATAGTTCACACTGACATTTTGAACTGTCTGTCGCAGGTGTAAATTGAAATTCAAAGGAACGACATCAAAGGGAAATGACATGATGTTAGCAACAATTTTTGTGCTCAGAAGCTTATGTTTATTCATCACAACATCTGGCAATTTTTGTGTATATTGTTTTTAATGGGTATTCTTATTCCTACTGTTGGCAGTTATCATTTATCATATTGGGGTTATTTTGAGCCCATTGCATGAACCCCCGAGCAGAAGGTAATGGGTAAATTCAAGATGTCGACCACGTGGGGTACCAAAAAGGTGATTTTTTCGTCCTATTTCTTCAAAATTTCTGCTTTTCCGTGATGAAAAGTGGACAAAAACTATTTTATTTCACACCACATTAATATTTACTAATTTATCATGCAGTTTTTGTGGAGAAATTGCATCAATAAAAAAAATGTCGAAAATTGGAACAAAAAATGCCGTTTTTGAAAATGACGTCACTGTGACGTCATCGAAGGAGCCATCTTTGTTTTTTTTTTACATTTTCTGGTAGAGCTAGAGGAACTATGGTCAAACACAAACCAGACATCATCGTTCTTCTAGATAAGCAAGCGCATGTGCGAAGCATGTGAGTACTATGAATAGACTTTAAAGACAGTCTCTTGCAGAGTGAATCGGTGGCCGTATGGTTAGACAGGTTCGGCTATTGTCACGGAGGTCGTGAGTTCGGGACCACTCAGGACATACTGTAGACGCTGACTGTTAGCTGAAAATGGAGTGCTATCATACCAACGGATTAAGAAAATGTTATAACAGTCTGTTACTTATTCAGTACTAAAACCAAACACCTCGCTGGGGGTCTAATGAGTCTGTGAAATGGAGCATGCGCTGTGGGGAGGATGTACTTAAACGGGTGAGACCTATTTGTTCAAAAGTACATATCTACAACACCTCTTTGATGATACGGAAGTTATTCATGATATCCATATCTCTTGTAAGCTCAGGCAATATATGTTTCAGAAGTGGTACGAACAACCTGTAATTTATCACATTTCTAGGGCCTGTTCTCCGCCAGATGAAGACCGAACAGTATACGGTAAAGTATTGGATATCGCGCCGCGATAATGGCAACACACGATTCGCAAGCCAATCTTATTGATGGCGAAGTGTACGCATATGGGGTTTACGGAGGGCCTTCTACGGTGGGCCAATTTTATTAGAAACAATGACGTCTCTGGGGGATTTTCCTCCTTCTGAAAAGCCTAATTTTAATACAGAAGTAAATAGAAAAAATTTCGAAAAAGGCTAGTTAGTTCAGCTCCGATTTAGCACATAATTTGAACGGATGTACTGTCTTTTACTTCGCCAACTTGTAAAAATTTATCTCAAGTATGAGAGAAAACTTTTTGGAAAAACCTGTTACGCTCCATTGAGGCCTACATGTCGGTTAAAAATCCTCCAGTTGCGCGGGTGGCGATCAAGGCAATGTAATTGATAGAACAGCTGATCCTTTGTTTGGAGCTGCTGTTACTTCCGTTGTGTCTAAGAGAATGTCTGGCTGATGCAGCAACAACAACATTTCCCAGTTTGACGCCAGATTTTGAAATTGAAAACTTCGAAAAATCCAATATGACCGCCATGATGACGTCACAGTGACGTAATCTTCTCGAAAGCCATTTTTCGAAATTTTTATTTTTCCGACTTTTTCTCGAAAAAAATAGAATATAGAATAATTAGTTTTGCATAAATAAAATACTTTCAAGGCCTTTTAGGCAAGAAAAATGTGAAGCAATTGAGCCAAAAGATTGAAAAGCACGACTTTTGCGTATACCACATGGCCGACATTTTGAATTTACCCATGATCCTCTGCTCGGGGTATATGAAAATAAGCTCAAAATGACCCCAATAAGATAAGCTTAAATTTCTCCAAGTTTCAGCTCCCTCGGTTTTGTCGTTTCGGAGCAGCAGCGAAAAGTTCACGCGGGGGGGGGGGGCACTTTCCTCTTTTTAAAAGCTTTAAACTCAAACGAGCTGACATATGAATATATGAGCACTATTGGAAAACAAGAATTACAATACTATGCTATCATGGCTATAGTAATTGTATGCGTTGGCATGCCTGATAAATGCTCACAATGAAATTTTCATGATATGAATTGGAAGAAATGACTACATGTAGGACTTCCCACTTCCCTGGTGCAATCTTTCCGATTTTTCCAATTTTTATTTTCGCCTGCTAAGAGGGTGGGGGCAATATCAAGTCCAAAAATATGCCAGTTATCCCCGGACCACGTCTTTCCCCATATTATAATATTTATAGGCTGATAATCAAAATGTAAGAACTGGCTTCTGATCCTAATTCCAAAGGCATAAAAATCATACACGCTAATGCAGGCCAGCAAGCAATCAGTAAACTCAGATATAATATCACGGAATGTTATATCTGAATTCGGCCCTATATAAATCCCGTGCGAATGTGAAACTAGTATTGTTAGCCAATCAGATGGACAGCTTGTTGATACTATTTCAAAATCATGCCCACAGTAATTACACACGGTGGCTCATGGATGAGTGAGTGAGTGAATACGGTTTAATCCTATCTGACCTGGGATTTTTGGGACCTGTCCAGGCCGGGGCCCCCCCCCCCTAATTATTTTTCTTACCCCTTGAGCTAGGGGGCTGAAACTTATTACACTATACCCTTGAGTCAAGATCTACCAGAAAATGTAAAAAACTCCAAGATGGCCGCTTTGATGACGTCACAGTGACGCCATTTTGAAAGAAAACGGCATTTTTTGGTCGATTTTTTTTGCCAGATTTTCCGAATTTTTTATTTTTGCAATTTCTTCACTGCATGAAAAATTAGCAAATATTAATGTGATATGAAATAAAATAGTTTTTGCCAACTTTTCATTGCGGAAAAGCAGAAATTTTGAAGAAATATGACAAAAAATTACTTTTCTGGTTCAGCACGTGGCCGCCATCTTGAATTTAACCATGATCCTCTGCTCGGGGGGTTATGAAAATAGGCTCAAAATGAACCCAATAAGACAAATTATAAAGTCACGGAGTTTCAGCTCTCTATTTTTCGCCGTTTCGCCGTTCCGGAGATAGTGCAGAAAGTTTGGTAGGGGGGGGGGGCATAATGCCTCCCCTGGCCAGGTAGGGTTAACGTCTTTTAACATTATCCTGAAATAGTTTCCAAATATGGCATCATTTCCAGACAGGGCGCGTGAAGACCAGAGAGTTGACTCCCGCCGAAAAGTCTGGCTTTCTCATGTTTGTTAGGGGTAGAAAATATCAAAGGATTGTGCCGTGCGAAGATGTTAATCTCCGTGAAGTAAACGTCAATCATTGTCAGAGAGAAAAGTTTGAAATGGTCGTAATTGGCTTATTATGGGATCTCGTAGAATATCGGCGATCAGTTTGCTCGAAGTTTTCACAGCGTTACGTCTATATGGTATTCCCCTGATTTACCATCTTGGTTTACCTAGATTGGCCAGCAAGTGTCTCCTATATTTCTTATTTTTCCCCATAAGTTAAAGAGTACTGTATGTCTAGAAAAACTTGAGACATTAATCTTCAGGGTGTTCACGTGATTAAGTGTTACAATTGAATGGTATATGCCAACCTGTAACCATCTCGGTCATCTATACGCGGTAAGACTGACCCTGGGATCGTGTGTATCCATTTACAGCCTACTTTCGGCAAGTGCGAGAGGCAAAACCTGTAATTTATCAGATTTCTCGAGTCTGTTCTCTGCCGGATGAAGGCCGAACAGAACCCCGTAGTATACCGGATATCGCTCCGCAATAATGGAGACTCACGATTCGCAAGCCATCTTATGGATGGCGATGTGTACGATATTCCCAGAAAAAAATCATTTTATTAATTTTGAAGACCGACGTCACATGACTGCAGAAAAGATGATAACTTGCTTTGACAACTGTTTAGATATAGACTATTCCAAAAAAAAACCATGAGATTGATCTAATCAGAACCCCTCGGTGATTGAGACCCATGTGCACTGGGAATTGGGGAAGAGATAATATTACGTGGAATAATCAAGCGAAAGGTAATTCACAATTTGCAGTGTATGGATGTACCAACAGATCAGTGTTAGATTATAGAACTAAGTATGCTAAGTATTACAGTTCTGCAGATACAGTTAGTTAAATTCAAGCATATAGGAAAACAACAGAAATTAATATACCTGTAAAGGGGTGTAATTCTGTAAAATATGGTCCGAGGAGAGCCACTTTTGATTGGCATCTGACTTAGCACTAGATAAATAAGTGTTTAAAATTTGGTAGTTGTGTCTCCAGCGGTTTTGCCTAAAATGCGGTAACGGACGGACGTACATGGCGATGATAATACCCCGAGGCCAAAATGGCCGAGGGGTAAGAATACAAGTAGATAAATAAGTTTCCAAAATTTAGCACTTGTACTGAACACGGATCTTCAGATATAACTTTACATTCAACTACAGATCACAAATCGGAGATTATTACATCCGAAAGGGGAATAACTCCATAAATTACGGCCGAGACCACTACTTGTATTGTAGGTATCTAGACTTTCATTTAAGCATATATCACAAAATCAGAGATAACTGCACACGAACAGGGGCATAACCCCTTATAAGGGACGAGGCAAGTACTTATTTGTTGGCTTCTAGAATACAACAATATATATAAGTTTCAAAATATAATAGCTATATCGAACACAGTTCTGCAGATATAGCTGGATACATTCAAGCATATAAAAATAGAAATTAATATATCTGTAAAGGGGCATAACTCTGTAAAATATGGACTGAAGGAAAACAATTTCGATAGGCGTCTAATTTAGTGGTGGTTGTGTCTCAAGCGGTTATTCCGAAAATGCGGTAACGGACGTACGGACGGACGTACATGGCAACGACAAAGAATAAAATGTGCTGTTCCTTGCATTTTCATTATGATATTTTTATAGTAATACATGTATCCATCTTCACAAGTCTAGGTAAGTCCCAAATCCTCGCAGAGGGTTTACCTGGACTTTTTTCGTGAATTGAATGGGTCAGTGCCTCTATTATACAATCTCATACATTTCATCCCCTGCACTTGTATTGAATCAGCATGTCAGTATCCCAAGCCTGCAGTTTTTGCTGTGATTTCCAATGTTGATTTCAGCTCAACATCAAAGTAGTTTGGCCAGCCATGCATAATATAAACCAGTCATATTTCATGCCCCTATGCATATTTAGCTAGCTAATAGTGTTATCCAGAACTGCTCTGGGTTATACTAACCAAACCAGTGAAAAATCTTAACCCTACCTGGCTTTGGGGGGGGGGCGGAAAGTGCCCCCCTAGTGAACTTTTCTCTGCTGCTCCGAAACGACAAAAGCGAAGAGGCTGAAACTTGGTGACTTTTAAGCTTATCTTATTTGGGTCATTTTGAGTCTATTTTCATATACCCCCGGGTAGAGGATCATGGGTAAATTCAAAATGGCGGCCATGTGGTATCCGCGAAAGTCGTGTTTTTCATCTTTTTGGGTCCATTTCTTCACATTTTCCTTGCTTAAAAAACCTTGAAAGTATATTATTTATGCAAAACTAATTATTCTCTATTTTATAAGATTTTTTTCGAGAGAAAAATCTAAAAAATGAAAATTTCGAAAAATCGACCGCAAAAAGGCCGAAAAATGGCTTCCGAGAAGATGACCTCACTGTGACGTCATCATGGCGGCCATCTTGGATTTTTTTCATTTTCCGGTAGCGCTTGAACCCAAGATACTGTGTGGTAAGTTTCAGCGCTCTAGCCTCAGTGGTAGAGAAAATATATAGGGGGGCACTTTCCGCCCCCGCCCCCAGGCTGCGACACACCCCATATCGCCGAAGCCAGATAGGGTTAACAGAGCCTGAAATATTCTGGCCTGTTCATGTATTTACCTTTTTTATTTTTGTCAACAGGTTTGGCCGACATTTAGGAAGGATACTCACCTTTCACTATTTGGGCACCGCAAGTCAGCTGTGAGGGAACTACAAATACACACAGGTAACCGTATTATTGTGATAATTTGCCCAATATTATGATGTTGTCGATCAAACATGTATGTTGTCTCAATGATTCCTGTCATCCTGTCCATGTTGCAGTGAGTAGTGTCAGGCAGATTTCTCCTAAATGCTTAATGTCATGAATGATTTGTTATCCCGCATACATATTTCCAACTATCAAACATGAAAAAAATGTACAAAGAAGCACATTAGCCCTATCTTGAAGGATATCAGGCGCATCCTCTTAATTTCTGCCTGGTCAGTGTTGCCAGTTTAAATCATTTCCCGGATATATTGAGCACCACCCAGATCGCAGCGAAGGGTGCCTGGAATCACTGAAGCATGAAAACGCATGATATCGGGACTTTGTCAGTCTCATTTTCTCATGAATCTGCATCAGGCCATTGTTACTTAATTGGTTGTTTAGCATGACTATCCCTCATCCATATTTTGAGGGCATATAATTAAAATGGATAAGGGATTTACATTTGAGTGAGTAAAACTTACTCATTTTCTTCATATTCGTATATAGTTGGTTTGCAATTTAATAATTAATAATGAATAATTATAGCATCTAGTATATGCATTAAGAAAATATCAAGGTTGCGCTAAACAACAAATCAAGTAACAATGGTCTCATGTCAGTGAATTTGCATCTACATGTACCATGTTTATAGATAGATAGATAGAAAATTTATTCAGCCAATTATGGCGCCCTCTCGGGCAGAGCAATCACAGATTTGGAAGTTATCTCCCTTATTCATTGATCAATTGATTTACAAGTTCTGAAATAATGAACTTCAACAGAACAAACACAAAGAATGGAATGACAAAATACTGATTTATTGCTCAAATAATCGCCTGATATTGCAATGCAATATATCCTCCTTTGGAGATCCTTGCACAATAAGTTTTCTCCTTTTAGGGAGCTCAGTTGGTTACTCTGCGCATGCGCCCATGGACACGTCATCTTTGTTCTCCTGCATGCCGCGTGTTAGACGCGTTTGAAAGGAGTTCATGATAGTTTTACATTTAGACGTAACCTAGGTTATTTTCTGAGTCTAACTACTAGCAGATTTATATTAGAGCAATGTCTGTTCAGGCATTCCCTGGAAATTCCAAACGTTGATACATATCGGGAAAGGGCAGATCACCTGTTTAGGATGTTTGATCTGGGACGATACTTGGGGTAATTACGTCCTAGATTTTCGTTTAACAACGAGTGAAAACCATCGTCTCAAAACTACAAGATTATGTTGGGAAGTATTCTTAATAATTTTTAACGATAACAAAAATTGCCATCAAAGATTTCTCGGCCATTCACTTCGTTGTTGTTGTTGTTTGTCCTCGACATCACGCAGGTTCGGGCCACACTTATGGATAAACTCCAACACCTAGCGTGCGCACTATGAATACAGTTGAATGTGCTTACCAAATTATTCTTTTGATGAAATCAAGTGTTATTACTTTATCCGTTGATATCTTTTGATCTACACGAGAATGTTATTAAGAAATTGTGCATATCTCTGGAACACAATTCTGCAAGAAGATATTGCATTTTTTTTCTATTGTTGTCCATACATAACGGAGCATACACTGCTAAGAAGGTGGCAATAATGTGTACATTGAATGTGGAGGCATGAAAACATGATATGGTACTAAGATATCCCTTTGTTAAGAGCAAAAATAATACAAGTACAATGTATTATGCAATCTTGGTTGCATGGTTGGATATCAAGTAGTACGATCTCTTACAGGTCACCCCTTAAAAGACCATCTTTAAGATGGAAATGTACACGAGCAAAACTACTCAAATTCTGAGCTCTGACTTTTCAGTATTGAAGTACAGTCATAATACCAGCAGAGGAAGTTTCCTGTAATATAATTTAGTCCTAAAATAGCAGGTGCTCCGTATCACCTAAAATTCCATCATAACTATAATCACAGTGAAAAATACAGTAATGGAGAAAGGTTAGAGCAGAGTATACAGACACACCTGCCTGTATAATCCATAAATACTAAAATGTGTATGTTACATACTCAACTCACAATGCCTGACCAATACTTCCACTTTTCATCGAATTTCTGCATACTGTAGGTTACTTTAGCATTAACCATTTCAGTTAAGTAGTATTGCTTGACATCATGTTTAATGCAGTCTAATACTGGCAGTTTGCCCTTGATGCTAGCTCTATATATGCTATAATTTATCAACAACGATATCAGATTAAGAACTTTTACGTCAGTCCCCAGGAAACCAAATATAATACTATATGGTGAGAAAAATATTTTTTGTATTGTACAACTCTCAACCCATCTTGAAACCTGTTCACGGAATATCTGAGCTTGAGAGCACTTAATTAGTAGGTGTACAATCATGACAATTGTCTCAACCTCCTGCTTGCATAGAGAGCACATATTATTGTCTACTAGATGCATTTTAAAGAGCAATGCCTTACATGTAAGTGTACAGGAAAGTATCCGGTATCTAAACCACCACAGCTTTGGGTCGTTAGTAAAAGACTTTACTAGGGTATAGATTCTTGGCCAACGTATTTGTTCCCTAGTCATACCAAAATACTCCTCCCATCGGGCTTCAAATTTATTGTTGCATAGCAAATTTCGTATAAACACCTGATTATAAGCCCTACAACCCTTTTCGACAGAGGATATAGCCCTTGGAAAAAATGGTATATATGGGCCAAATATACGTTGGGAAGTTTTTATTCCAGCTTGTCTAATATAGGTCATAATACTATTCAACAGTCCATAGAACCTAGTAAAGGGAAGGTTGACATTATAGATTGCACAGAAGTCTGTGTACGAAAGTTTCCTACCATGCTCATCAAAAAGGTCGGCTATAAATATTATTCCTTTCTCAAACAAACTATGCAAATATACTGGTTTACCATCTATGAGCACATTCCCATTAAGCCATATACTTTGAGACATAATATCTTCTATGTTCTCTACTTCCAGGTTATCGCAGAAATTCACATACGCCGAGAAAACATCCTTCCAAAAAGCATTATTAATTTTATCCAACATCATACTGATATGAGACGGGCCTAAGCACCAGAAGGAATTTGTCGATACTCCTGTAGTCTCTGCTAATAATGTTACCCACTGGGCATTGCTCTTAAACAACCGTCTTATCCAGGAAATTTTCAATGATTTTTGGAATGAGTCTAAGTGTAACATTCTAAAGCCACCTCTTGAATAATCCTGTATAAGTGTTTTCCTGGCAATTTTATCGGGTTTATTGTTCCAGATAAATTTGTACATAATCTTCTCTAATTCACAGAAGTATTCCTTAGCTGGGTTGGGAAGTGTTAACAGGAGGTAATTTATCTTAGGGATAATCAAGGATTTTAATATAGTAATTTTTCCAAAAGGAGTTAAATTCCTTCCGCTCCACATAGCAAAGATATGGCGCATATCTTTCATCTTAGCATCATAATTAAGAGTTAACATTTCATGTAAGTCAAGACAGAATGTTATGCCCAAAAAACAGAATGGTTCCTTACTACAGGTAAGGCCATGACTAGTACCAAATGTATCACGATTTGTAGCGTTTTTTAGACTGACAAATAATACAATTTTTGTTTTGTCTATATTTACTCGTAACCCGGATATGCGTGCAAATAATTTAAATGTATCCATTGCAGCTCTAAGGGATTTCTCGGTACCATCAAGAATAAGTCCAGCGTCATCTGCATATTGGAGTAGTTTATACTCTGTACCCTGTATTGTAACCCGTTTGACTTGTCTATTTCTTCTAATAAGTAACCCTAATATTTCAGCGCAAAGGAGGAATAGGTATGGTGAAATAGGGTCTGCCTGCCTGCATCCCCTTTCGACCGAAAAGGGAGCACTCGTACAGCCATTTTGGCAGACCCTTGACCTAGCACCTTTAAAAAATGTTTTTACCCAATTTATTATGTCTTTACCAACTTTAAAATAGACCAAAACTTTTTCTATAAAAGGTCAAGAAACAGAGTCAAATGCTTTCTCGAAATCGATAAGTAAGGGGTCACGTCCAATTAATCGAGGCACTTTCTCGATGCCTTCGAGATGGAAGGAGATTGTACAGTTATATCAACAAAGTTTATTTTTATCTCGCCTTACGAAGTAAAGGGGAGATATTGTGAGAGGGGGAAAGAGGATGTCGTCGTCGGTGTCGGTGTCGGTGTCGGTGTCGGTGTCCCCTGCCTGGAAATGAATGGGTTTTTGGTTTAGCAAGTTAAAAAAAAATCTAGAAAAATTTGAAAAAATATAAAAAAAATATAAAAAATATGGGGGGTGGGTATGCCACCTGGGGGTACTACCCCTGGGGTACTCTAATGTTAAAATCCCTATGAATGAGTTTTGTGTTTAGCTAAAGTGCACATGTACATCTGTACTTGGAAAGTTTCTTGCAGTTGTCAGCTGTCATTGGATGATTATGAAACTTGGTATACATGTTTCTTATGATAAGAGGATGTACCTGTGCTATTTTTGAGAAGAAATATTAATTTTTCTCAAAATTATGGCAATGAATGAGTTTTCTGTTTAGGTAAATTGTACAAGTAGGCCTCTACATGTATACATACATCTACATGGTAAGTTTGCTCCAGTTGTCATCTGTCATTGGATGATTATGAAACTTGGTACACATGTTTCTTATGATTAGAGGATGTACCTGTGCTATTTTTGACAAGAAATATTAATTTTTCTCCAAATTATGGTAAATGAAGAGTTTTCTGTTTAGGTAAATTGTACATATACATGTCCATGGTAAGTTTGCTCCAGTTGTCAGCTGTCATTGGATGATTATGAAACTTGGTACACATGTTTCTTATGATAAGAGGATGTACCTGTGCTATTTTTGAGAAGAAATATTAATTTTTCTCAAAATTATGGCAAATGAAGAGTTTTCTGTTTAGGTAAATTGTACATACAGGCCTCTACATGTATGCATATACATCTACATGGTAACTTTGCTCCAGTTGTCAGCTGTCATTGGATGATTATGAAACTTGGTACACATGTTTCTTATGATTAGAGGATGTACCTGTGCTATTTTTGACAAGAAATATTAATTTTCTCCAAATTATGGCAAATGAAGAGTTTTCTGTTTAGGTAAATTGTACATGTAGGCCTCTACATGTATACATATACATGTACATGATAAGTTTGCTGCAGTTGTCAGCTCTCATTGGATGATTGCGAAACTTGGTACAAATGTTTCTTATGATTGGAGGATTTATTTGTGCTATTTTTGAGATGAAATATTAATTTTTCTCCAAATTATGGCAACTGATTGAGTTTTGCGTTTAGCCGAAGTGCACATGTACATCTGTACACCACAGTTTGCTGCAGTTGTCAGCTGTCATTGAATGATTATGAAACTTGGTACACATGTTTCTTATGATTAAAAGATGTACCTGTGATACCATCCATACCATCACTACCATCCATACCATCACTACCATTCCTACCATCACTACCATCACTACCATCCATACCATCACTACCATCCATACCATTCCTACCATCACTACCATCAATACCATCACTACCATCCATACCATCACTACCATCCATACCATCACTACTATCCATACCATAACTACCATTCCTACCATCACTACCATCCATACCATCAATACCATCCATACCATAACTACCATCCATACCATCGCTACCATTCCTACCATCACTACCATCCATACCATCACTACCATCCATGCCATCACTACCATCCATACCATTCCTACCATCCATACCATCACTACCATCCATTCCATACCATCACTACCATCCATACCATCACTACCATCCATACCATCGCTACCATTCCTACCATCACTACCATCCATACCATCACTACCACCCATACCATCACTACCATCCATACCATCACTACCATCCATACCATCACTACTATCCATACCATCCATACCATCACTACCATTCATACCATTCCTACCATCCATACCATCACTACCATCCATACCATCACTACTATCCATACCATCCATACCATCACTACCATTCATACCATCCATACCATCACTACCATCCATACCATTCCTACCATCACTACCATCCATACCATCACTACCATCCATACCATCACTACCATTCCTACCATCCATACCATCACTACCATCCATACCATCACTACCATCCATACCATCACTACCATCCATACCATCACTACCATCTATGCCATCCTACCATCCATACCATCACTACCATCCATACCATCACTACCATCTATGCCATCCTACCATCCATACCATCACTACCATCCATACCATCACTACCATCCATACCATCACTACCATCCATACCAACACTACCATCCATACCTTCACTACTATCCATACCATCACATCCATACCATCCATGCCATCCATACCATCACTACCCTTCCTACCATCACTACCATCCATACCATCACTACCATCCATACCATTCCTACCTTCACTACCATCCATACCATCACTACCATCCATACCATCACTACCATTCCTATCATCCATACCATTCCTATCATCCATACCATTCCTACCATCACTACCATCCATACCATCACTACCATCCATACCATCACTACCATCCATGCCATCACTACCATCCATACCATCACTACCATCCATACCATCACTACCATTCCTACCATCACTACCATCCATGCCATCACTCACTACCATCCATACCATCACTACCATCTATACCATCACTACCATCCATACCATCACTACCATCTATACCATCACTACCATCCATACCATCACTACCATCCATACCATCACATCCATACCATCACTACCATCCATACCATCACTACCATTTCTACCATCACTACTATCCATACCATTCCTACCATCACTACTATCCATACCATCACTACCATCCATACCATCACTACCTTTCCTACCATCACTACCATCCATTCCATCACTACCATCCATACCATCACTACCATTTCTACCATCACTACTATCCATACCATCACTACTATCCATACCATCACTACCATCACTACCATCCATACCATCACTACCATCCATACCATCCATACCATCACTACTATCCATACCATCACTACCATCCATACCATCCATACCATCACTACCATCCATACCATCACTACCATCCATACCATCACTACCATTCCTACCATCACTACCATCCATTCCATCACTACCATCACTACTATCCATACCATCACTACTATCCATACCATCACTACTATCCATACCATCACTACCATCCATACCATCACTACCATCCATACCATCACTACTATCCATACCATCACTACCATCCATACCATCACTACCATTCCTACCATCACTACCATTCATACCATCACTACCATCCATACCATCACTACCATCAATACCATCCATACCATCCATACCATCACTACCATCCATACCATCACTACCATCCATTCCATCACTACCATCCATACCATGATGGTGATGGTAGTAATCCCACTTGGGACTGGACTATCCAGCAGTAATCCCACAGAGGACTATCCATCAGTAATAACATGGGACTGGTCCACCCAGCAGTAATCTCACACTGGAATGCCGTACCAGTAATCCGACTGCACTGACCTATCCATCTTATATGGGATTAACTTTTGCCAGTAATCCCACATGGGACTGATGTTATTGTCTGTACCAGATAATCTATTCCAGACATTATTGTCTGTACCGCATCACTTATTCCAGACCTTATTGTTTGCTCTACATGTATGCTTTCAATACTGCTGCACCTTTGACGGATGACCCCGCAAGGCGAGATGTTGGGGTTCTCAGAACGCTTGTTGTCATTTACTGCTGAAGGATATGCATTCTATGATCTGAAAAAAAGTGAAAATATATTACAAATATTGGTAACATGCAGAGAAAACATTATTTATCATTTCATCAGGTTGGTTTCATAATAAATGTCTCTCCCATCGGTCACAAGTTATTTTTTTAAATATATATATGTGTACAATTACACTAATGCACTAGAGATCCTTATTGAGAGAAATGTGTGAGACTACAAATTGTCATCTTCGCCATGGGACTGAACATCAAAGAGTAAGTGGAATTATTCCAACAGCCTATTTTACATTTAAATAACGCTGTTTCAGTGCCTAAGGCTCTAGTTTTAAATTCTGACGTGAAGTGTTCTATTCTGGTGCACTTTGACAGCATATTTCCGACCTTTGAGAACTGTATTTCTATTCCCTACCCCAGTTGGGGAATACAGCATTGCTGCTGGTCCAGTTGTGTGCATTTGTCACAAATTCTTGTGTAGATGGAGGTAAAAAAAGGTATATTTTTTAAGTGTAACTTTCCTGCTATATAGTGGGTCCTTCTAGGATTTTTTTATAGCTAAATTTTGTAAAACGGTGTGGATTTCATTATAATAGGGGCCAAATTGTCCCTCTCAAATGCAAAAAAAAAAAATTCAACATTGTTATAAATACAAATGAATACAGATCTTAACATTCTGAATCAAATAATAATGGGATAATTTATATCCCAGAATCAAGTATATCAGGACTTTTGTCCAACCTGGTCAATTTAGCTCAATATTAACATGGCAGAACAACTCACTCATTCTTGCCAGTTAAACTATAAAAAGTGAAAAACTTTTAAACATAGTTACAAACTGGAATGCATTCTAAGATCTGTAATACTTAAACAGATGATTTGGAGTTGTAAAGCATAAATTTGAGACGAAACCTAGTGCACAATGCATCATAGAGTGATGGACAGACACCAGTTTTCTTTTTAGCTCATCTGGGCCGAAGGCCCGATGGGCTTATGTCATGGCCTGACTGTCCGTCGTGTGTCGTGTGTCGTGCGTCGTCCGTCGTGCGTCGTCCGTAAACATCTTCTTCTCTGAAACCGCTTGGCCGATTAAGCTGAAACTTGGCATGCATGTTCCCCCCAATGAGTACACTAGGATGGGCTTATGTCATGGCCTGACTGTCCGTCGTGCGTCGTCCGTCGTGCGTCGTCCGTAAACATCTTCTTCTCTGAAACCGCTTGGCCGATTAAGCTGAAACTTGGCATGCATGTTCCCCCCAATGAGGACACCAGAATGTGTTCATGGGGTGTCGATACGATTTCAAATATGGCTGCCATGGCGGCCATCTTGAATTTGCCAGTGAAATATTGTCATCATTATTTTTCGGTAACTACTTCATGGATCTTTCTCAAATTTGGTACACTGGTTCCCCTTTGGATCTAGTTGTACAACATGTGTATTTTAGTCGAATTTGAATATCCAATATGGCCACCAAGCGGCCATCTTGGATTTCCCCATGAAACTTTGTTATCGCGATTTCTCAGGAATTACTTCATGGATCTTTCTCAAATTTGGTACACAGGTTCCCCTTGGGGTCTAGCTGTGCAGGATACCTTTTGTGGTCTGATTCAGAAATCCAATATGGCTACCAGGCGGCCATCTTGGATTTCCTGATGAAACATTGTTGTCGCAATTTCTCAGGAACTACTGCATGGATCTTTCTCAAATTTGGTACACAGGTTCCCCTTGGGGTCTAGCTGTGCAGGATACCTTTTGTGGTCTGATTCAGAAATCCAATATGGCTACCAGGCGGCCATCTTGGTGGCCATCTTGGATTTTCCGATGAAACATTGTTGTCGCGATTTCTCAGGAACTACTTTATGGATCTTTCTCAAATTTGGTACACAGGTTCCCCTTGGGGTCTAGTTGTGCAAGATACCTTTTCTGCTTCGATTTCGAAAATCCAATATGGCCACCAGGCCGCCATCTTGGATTTCCCCATGAAACATTGTTATCGTGATTTCTCAGGAAGTACTGCTTGGGTCGATCTTTGTCAAATTGGGTACACAGGTTTTCCTTGGGGTCTAGTTGTACAACATTTGTACTTTAGTCCAATTTGTATATGCAATATGGCCACCAGGCGGCCATATTGGATTTCCCCATGAAACTTTGTTATCGCGATTTCTCAGGAACTAGTTCATGGATCTTTCTCAAATTTGGTACACAGGTTTCCCTTGGGGTCTAGTTGTGCAAGATACGTTTTGTGGTCTGATTCAGAAATCCAATATGGCTACCAGGCGGCCATCTTGGATTTCCCGATGAAACATTGTTGTCGCGATTTCTCAGGAACTACTGCATGGATCTTTCTCAAATTTGGTACACATGTTCCCCTTGGGGTCTAGTTGAAGGGGTCTAGTTGTGCAAGATACCTTTTCTGCTTTGATTTGAAAATCCTGGATTTCCCCATGAAACATTGTTATCGTGATTTTTCAGGAAGTACTGCATGGATCTTTCTCAAATTTGGTACACAGATTCCCCTTGGGGCCTAGTTGTACAACGTGTACTTTAGTCCAAATTGAATTTCTAATATGGCCTGACCGCACTGCGGTGGTCTAATGGTTAGAGCGTCGGCCTCGTAAGCGGTAGGTACTGGGTTCGATCCCAGGCCGGGTCATACCTAAGACTTGAAAAATGGAACTTGTTGCTCCTCGCTTACGCTCAGCATTAAGAGGATAGAACAAGGACTGGTTCGCTCGGTGTCAGTATAATGTGACTGAGTGGGGTGTCATGTC
Source organism: Hanleya hanleyi (assembly GCA_036873755.1). NCBI lineage: Eukaryota > Metazoa > Mollusca > Polyplacophora > Lepidopleurida > Hanleyidae > Hanleya > Hanleya hanleyi. The sequence goes on from JAVTVY010013549.1 coordinate 49,743, forward strand.
TGCCTACGGCATGATATTTCAGTGGGGCAGCACTATAAAATGGCAGCATTAGATCTGCTCTGTTACAAGTAGGTGCCCCTGTCCCTCCCCCTCCCCTTCCTCCCTTCCCTTCCCCGTCGTGATATAGCTGAAAAAATGTTGAAAGCGACGTTAAACCCTATTCACTCACTCACTCACTCTAATATGGCCACCAGGCGGCCATCTTGGATTTCCCTATGAAACTTTGTTATCGTGATTTCTCAGGAAGTACTGCATGGATCTTCCTCAAATTTGGTACACAGGTTCCCCTTAGGGTCTAGTTGTGCAAGATACCTTTTGTGATTTGATTCAAAAATCCATATGGGCACCAGGTGGCCATCATGCATTTCGCCATGAAACTTTGTTATCACGATTTCTCAGGAAGTACTGCATTGATCTTTCTCAAATTTGATACACAGGTTCCCCTTGGGGTCTAGTTGTGCAAGATACCTCTCTGGTATGATTCGAAAATCCAATATGGCCACCAGGCGGCCATCTTGAATTTCCCCATGAAATTTTGTTATCGTGAATTTTCAGGAAATTACTGCATGGATCTTTGGCACAGGTTCCCCTTGTGGTCCAGTTGTGCAAGATACCTTTTTTGGTCCCTTTTGAAAATTCAATATGGCCGCATCTTGAATTTTCTATGAAACTTTGTTATCATGAATTCTTTCGAAATTACTGTATGGATCATTTAGGGTTCAGGGGGGACAACACAAGTTAGAAACTCATCTATTGCAGTTCTTTAGTAAAAATTTCTCACAGCTACTTTCTCCAGTTACAGCCAGATGAGCTACAGTGCCGTGGCACTATCTTTTCTCTGTTTCCAACAAGTATAATTTTGACCACCAAGCTAAAGATATTGACTTGCCTGGAGTTGTATTCCATAAATCCAATCAGGTTTTACCTATTTGCTGATTCATCAAAATTTCAGAAGAAAGTCATAGTTGTGTCGACATGTGGACAGATATTGTGTAACATTAGCAATATTAATTTCCTAAAATTAAATTTTTGTTAATGCTTATCATCATTATCTGCTTTCCAAAGTTTACATCAAAATGTAATCACACAAATGGGCCTAAAAAATTCAGTGCTGACACCTTGATTTAAATATTACTATGGGAAAAATTCTTTTTTTTTTGGTTGAAATTGTGTTGCTAATGTTACACATGGACAGACATGCTTGGGTAAGTGACAACTATTAACAACTGTTCAAGAGATTTATGGCACATAATGGCCAACTTTAATATGTTAAAATGATAACTCTGAAGATATTTTAATGATCCATTATTTTCTTTATGTCCCAGAGAATTCAGTAGTACAACAAATGGACATTAAAGTATGCTGATTTTACAGATGGACAGATATTTTGCAACATAGAATCATTTTTAGCTGAAATATTTCTGACATAGAACAGAATCAGGTATCAAGGCGGTGGTTTCTTGAAGGAAAACAAGCAGGAAAATCATCTCATCTGCATATTTACTGAATTGTAGCAATTTACATAGAAATTTTAGTGAAAATCAGCTATTGCTAATGTTACAGTTACAAGCGTCTAATCCGTCATCCATAATTCAGCCGTCGTCCATTAGAAAATATCCGCGTCCATAATCCAAAGACCTATTCCATATTCCATATAACAGTATTAGCACCAAATTCAAAAGACAATCATTGTATACATAAACATAGGCTTGTTTCTTGCAAGAGAGAAGCGGTCAACAGTTTTCACTGATGCCGGCAAGACATGATGATGTTCCAAAAATATCAAATCCGTATCGCTGATCAGTATTCTTAATCCATAATATTCGTTGTAAAGTCGTCATCTAAAGAATGATATATCTCAGTCACGCTTTGATTGTGACTGTTCATATGAGTGCCATGAGGATCTTGAAGTACATGGGTTCATACGGCCCCTAGCCCCGGGTTAAGCGGAATTAGACACAAGTTACGAAACGTAGCGCCATAGATCTTGCACGCTACGTTTGTATTTTTTTATCAGCATGGTGGACAGACATCTGTCTTCATTCACTTTGATTTCATAAAAAGCAACCGATTTTGCTGATAGTTTTACCTTGATAATTTCACAGTTTCATCTATTTGTTCCTTTGATTACAAATTTAGTAAACTGATTATGCAAGTGCACTATTTTCGGCATTCTTCATTTGTTGCTAACATTACATGTGGACAGACATGTGTAACATTAGGTACAAAATGTCTGTCCACATCATGCTGGCATGTTTTCAACTGATATTAGGCAGGAAATAAGATAATCCAAACTAAAAGTGTTTTTATCACAATGTTAATGGTCTGTTAGGTTTTACTGAGCCAAATAATCTATTAACATGTTTAATAGATAAAAATTCTAATTGGTAGTGTTGCTAATGTTTCAATGTTGCTAATATTTCACATTATGAACAGACAAGAGACAACAAGATTATTGAGGCTTCAGTTGAAATTTCCAATGCTCACAGTTGTTTTAGAAGTTGAACTGTTATATTTGAAACCAAGAATTGGGATAAAAGGCTCTCTAAAGGTTCTGATATTTAAACTAGAGAATAATCGTGTGATGTTGCTAATTTTATACAAAGTTGGACAGATATTTTGCAAGGCGAAACATTAGCGACGTTCTGGATGCTGATATCAGTTGAAATTCAAGATATTTGATGTCCATATGGACATCACATTAGCCATAACAGTGGACAATTTTATCACAAAGTCATTCAACCATATTATGGTTCTGTTTTACAACACATTTCGATACATTTTTCATGTTGCTAATGATACATCAAAGATGGACAGACACAAGTGAAATATTTTAGTGACCAGACATTGGTTTTGCTATAAATTATGATTACCAGTGCTTCACTTCAGATCAACATTCAACACTGTAGCTTTATTATGGGATACTTCCATGCAAAAAGCAATATTGTTCTCTTTAATTCCCTGGGTGACTAATTCACCCTCCAAAACTGGTGGGACTTTTGGCTGTTCTAAAACACAGGTTTTAAAAATTTCATTTCCATTATATTCTGAAGTTAGTCAAATGTCTCTGTGTTATTATATGTGCTATATCTACTACCCATACACTAACATTTGACATACACTCAGCTTTATTCTTGAAGTTTCTTCCATCGTATGAGTTGAAAAAAAAACACACTGCCATTGGTCTCCATTATAATTAATTTTTATTTCGAAGATAATATGTAAAGATCAAATGGAACTCATTTTCTTTCCCTAATGTACTGGGTCAAAGGGTTTCTGCTTCATCCCCGCCCTAGTCTCTACCTGAGTGTCACACACTGGGTTTCACCTGTGGATACAGAAATCCTTCTCAGAGTCACTACTATCAGTGATAATGTTTGATCCCTCTTCCCCCTAGAGGTATCAAACTGTTGATTAATACCCCACTCCACTCTGTTCATGTCTCACATGAGTATTCATATCTCTTTGTAACCAATCAATAGTATTGTCACCAATGCTTGTTTCTTTAATAAACCAATTTAAATAGCTCCATGCTGAAAGGAAGTCAGCACAGTTCATGCTGTTATTCGCATTAAACTGCGCTTTGATAAGACAGGTTGAACAGTATTTTCGTTATTTTGGGATTACACTATAGCAGAATTGGCCTAGATCCGAGCTGGATTCGAACCAGCGATCACAAGATTAAGGTTCCTAGTCCATTGGCCAAAAATTGCTGTCTCTACCAATTTTCAGTGCTACAGTCTGTGCTGTACTAAGATACATGTAGTGTAATCTCAAAATAACGAAAACAATTTTATAAGATCACTTTCTAATTGACAAAAAAAACTATATCTTCTCATATATTCAGCTATGGGAGTGGTGTTATTACAGTCACCAGAGGGGTACTATATGTTCGCTTTCAAGACTACCAGTTTGCAACCGCCTGTGCTATGGGAGACCCTTTGGTAGAGTGGTTTAGATCGCCGACATATAGTGCTGGCGATTAGGTGCCTTACTTGTTGCTGATTCGAATCCGGCAGGAGTATCTGACAATTTTCAGGATTAGAACCTGTGCTATACTAGGATAGTGTAATCTCAAAATAGCAAAAAATACTGTTATACAATCACTTCCTAAATGACAAAAAAACCCAGGTTTATATTGATCCCCCCTTATTGTTAGTTTAGACATTACGGATTTACCTGCATATAAATGATGTTTAACCCTTTGACCCCGAGAGTTTCCATGTGTATTAACACCTGTCCCTGAGATTCCCGCTAAAATAGGGATACAAACGACAATTTTGTCATATGCATAATCTAAACAGCGTTGCCAACCCCCTGGGGACTCTACAAGTGGGAAAGGACCCCTTTTGGACTTGGGCGACCAATCTAAAACTGGGGGCGGATACGACTTGAAACGTTATTTGATTGGCTGAATAGTCGGTTCTGACGTCAGAGGCCGCTAAAGCGGCCTCTCCGGTATATACATTATATAATAGGCAGCTAAAGCGGCTTCTAGGGTTCAAAGGATTAAACCATTCAATCCCACAGGATGTATGATGTAAATAAGGATTAATCCATTTAATCCCACAGGGACGGATCAGATGTATGAAGTAAATAATGATTAATCCATTTAATCCCACAGAGACGGATCAGATGTATGAAGTAAATAATGATTAATCCATTTAATCACACAGGGACGGATCAGATGTATGATGTAAATAGTGATTAATCCATTTAATCCCTGCACAGGGACAGATCAGATGTATGATGTTAGTCTGTCTATGGTAGGCCTGCTATTCGGCATTCATTACTGCCTGATGAGGACCAGGGTCCTAAAGATACGACAGGACGAATCAGGGGAAGATAGTCTCGGGACTTGGGGATGCTGAAGACGGCTTTACCTGTGTCAGGTGGGGCAATATACAATCTGATGTTGATTCATCCCCTGTTCACTCTTTGACAGCTCAGAGGACACTATAGAAGTACAGGTGAAAGGCCTGACAGGGAAGTCAACAACACTCCAGTGTCCACGTCTATACAGTATTGACCAACTCAAGGCTGACATAGAGAGGATGGAAGGTACTCCCATAGACCGACAACGCCTTATATATCATGGCCAGCAAATTCAGGATGGTACTTTATCAGATTATGATATGGAGAAGAACTCTATAGTACATCTGGTGCAGTGTCTGCGCGGCGGAGGTGACCCGAGCATGGTGCCCGACTCGGCCAGTCTGCTCTTCAACTACAGCTCTTCCGTTACTGGTAATTTATGTGTTGTTTGCAGCTGAAATTGTCTGCACTTTTTTTTAACCGGTTACCTGTTTCAGCATTAGTATTGTTTGTTAGGGATCGTTTCCATTATTCGTTTTTTCTTCAGTCGCGATTTTTCTTCAATTTTCTCGATTGAAAATTGATCATTCGCGAATCAGTCGCGAGGATATCGAGAAAAAAAACGAAAAAAAAACGATTGAACCTTTTCTGAAAAAAACCATTCTCTCGCGATATCGTTTTTGAATCGTTTACCCATGCGCGATCCATTCTTGATCACGAATCTTCAACCGCGAGAGAATCGTTTTTTACCCCTCGGCCATTTTGGCCTCGGCGTATTGTCGTCGCCATGTACGTCCGTACGTCCGTCCGTCCGTCCGTCCGTTACCGCATTTTAGGCAAAACCGCTTGAGATAACCACCAAATTTTCAACACTTATTTATATAGTGCTAAGTCAGACGCCTATCGAAAATGGCTTCCCTCGGCCCATATTTTACAGAGTTCTGCCCCTTTACAGATTTTTTAATTTCTATTTCTGTCCTATATGCCTGAATGTAACCAACTATATCTGCAGAACTGTGTTCAGTATAGCTACTATATTTTGGAAACTTGTTTATATTGTTGTATTCTACAAGCCAACAAAGGATTACTCGCCTCGGCTTATGGAGTTATGCCCCTTTCGGATGTAATAATCTTCGATTTTGTTAGTTGTAGCTGAATGTACAAGTTATATCTGCAGATCCGTGTTCGGTACAGCTTATTCGTCTTGGTTCTTATTTCACAGAGTGCTAATTCAGACGCCAATCGAAAGTGGTGCCCCTCGGCCCATAGTTTACAGAGTTATGCCCCTTTACAGATATATTAATTTGTATTTATCCCTGAATGTAACCAACTATATCTGTAGAACTGTATTCGATATAGCTACTATATTTTGGAAACTTATTTATATTCCTGTACAAAGGATTACTCGCCTCGGCTTATGGAGTTACACCCCTTTCGGATGTAATAATCTCCGATTTTGCTATCTGTAGTTGAATGTACAAGTTATATCTGCAAATCCGTGTTCGGTACAGCTTATTCGTCTCGGTTCTTATTTTACAGTAGTGCTAACTTAGTCAGACGACTATCGAAAGTCGCGCCCCTCGGCCCATACTTTACAGAGTTCTGCCCCTTTACTGATATATTAATTTCTATTTCTGTCCTATATGCCTGAATGTAACCAACTATATCTGCAGAACTGTGTTCCGTATAGCCACTATATTTTGGAAACTTGTTTATATTGTTGTATTCTACAAGCCAACAAAGGATTACTCGCCTCGGCTTATGGAGTTATGCCCCTTTCGGATGTAATAATCTTCGATTTTGTTAGTTGTAGCTGAATGTACAAGTTATATCTGCAGATCCGTGTTCGGTACAGCTTACTCGTCTTGGTTCTTATTTTACAGAGTGCTAAGTCAGACGCCCCTTTACAGATATATAATTTTTCTATTTCTGTCCTATATGCCTGAATGTAACCAACTACCGGTATATCTTGATCATCCCACATAGAACTATCTCTTCCCCAATTCACACTACACACGGGTCTCAATCACTTGGGGAAAGCCGAGGGGTTTTGATTAGATCAATCTCATGTATTATTTGTGGTCCTTGGTTAATTGAAACTACCTGCTATCAATATTACCAGAAGCAAATCAACTAGATGGCTGTAACCTTAGACAACCTAGAATGCTTTAGCCACCACCTTCCTGCTTAGGGAGCGTGTCAAAAGTTTTGACGTTCAAACTAAAAGAATGCGTCAGAAAATGAACAGGTACTCGTTCTTTTTCTCCCAGCAAACGAACGTTCGACAGTCAGAAAATGAACACTACCCCGTCAGAAAAATGAACATCAGAAAAAGAACATTCTTTTTCGAACGTTCAAATTAGTATGGCTTATTGATAGCTGTCAGAATTCGCTGAAGGGCTCACATTACGGCTATCGTGTCGACTCTTATTAGAACGAAAACAAAAACAAACAAAAAACAGAACACTCGAAAAGGCAGCACTTTTAAGATTTAACTGTATTTATTTTGCACTAGCTTTCGTAGGTATATAACCCACTTCCTCTGAAGAAGTACTTTCGTTCTTTCAAAGCAATTATGGCAAAGATTCGACGTTTATCTACAGCAAATTCAATAAATGCATTTAATATAAAAAAAATTGGTCTTTCGTGCATATTCTGGGGAATTATTTACCGGGAATTATAGAACGAGCGGCATATAGGAACTAACGCACGTGTATTATTTTTTGGAAGAAATCGAGATGAACTATATAATATTAAACTTCAATAAAGAAATATCACCAAACTGATTTGGTTTTATTAAAAGTCCGATGTGACCAAATATCGTAAAGAATGATACAATAATCGGGTGAACAAGTTGGTGAATTAAGCTCCTTAAAATGTTCGTAATTTGAAGAAATTTGATAGACGAATAAGGACTTCGTTATGATATCAAACCACACATTATTATATTACGTATTTGTATGACATTTATATAACAAATTTGAT
>JAVTVY010013551.1:0-53842 GCA_036873755.1 Hanleya hanleyi
CGCGCAGGGGTCAAAGGTCAGTTCCGGTCAGGTGAACGGAAGCGGAAGTGACCTCACAGAGGTCGTATGCAAATGTCACTTCCGAGATCTGAGCTCCACAGGCTTTGAGCTCCAAGAGCTCCGATGCAAGAGCTCTGCCACACGGTGGTTCCCACCACCACCACCGGGCGTTGACGCCTGGCAACGCCCGGCAGTGGCGGTGGTGGTGGTGGTGGTGGTGGTGTGTGTGAGTGTGTGTGTGTGTGTGTGGTAGTGTGTGGTGGTGGTGTTGGTGGTGGTGTCTGTACATATCCCCAAAAGGGGATTGTAAATTAACCTGGGAAGGATGGGCAGTTCCATTAGGACCAATCAGCGGTCGAGAAAAAGAGCCAATGAGCGATCGATAAAAGAACGGGTACTAGAATTTCGCTCACGTCTGCGCCTAAATCCGGGTACTGGGATGCTTTCGCCTACGTCCGCTCCTACATCCGGGTTCTTGTACACCCGGGTAATGGTTTCTGGACATGGATGGGTTACCTTTGGCTCCATTCTAGGCCACTGATTGGCTAATACGGTGTTCAAAGGCAGTTTCATGCATTATGCTCATATAGAAAACACACAAGACAGGGTTTTTTGGTGAGATCTCATTTTGTTTTTTATTCGCGTGTGAATGAGTGAGTGAGTGAGTGAGTGAGTGAGTGAGTGAGTGAGTGTGTGAGTGAGTGAGTGAGTGAGTGAGTGAGTGAGTGAGTGAGTGAGTGAGTGAGTGAGGCGTGCAAAACGCCCGTGAGGCGTCCCCAACGCCCGTCTTAACGCATGGACGCACTAACGACGGTGAGTGAGTGAGTGAGTGAGTGGTCATATAAGGTCGTTTGTACACCATGACCTCCGTGTACGACATTGTGTGGGTTTTCCACAATGTCGTTCACCTTCGTGTCTTTTCGGTAAAGTCCGTGTGTTTTCGGTAAAGTCCGTGTGTTTTCGGTAAAATCCGTGTCTTTTCGGTAAAGTCCGTGTGTTTTCGGTAAAGTCCGTGTCTTTTCGGTAACGTCCGTCATCCGGGTATATATGAGGGTCTTGAGGGGGGCGACTGTATGTGACGTGTTGTATGTGTTTTTCTCGGTGACGTCCGTGTCTATCATCCGGGCACTTCACGTCTGCGCCTGCATTGGATAAGGCTGGTCAGGTCAAGCAGGCCAATGAATGCAGCATTGCCCTAAACCTCCAGGACCCTTCCCATCGTGTTTTAAATGACGAGACGTGAAAAACAAGACCAAACAACCCATATCACAATGAACGTGTGTGAATTTCCCAGGTTGAACCTATACCCCCATATAGCCAGTACAGGACTATATGGGCTATATGGTACTTTTCCAAAAATTTCACCGATTCGCTCCGGGACCCTTCCCTGGAAAGCGGCGTATGTCAGAGCAATAACATTTGTTCGAACGCATCATTAAACGACGTTAAAGCGTTAAGAAAGTGTGTTAAGGCGTTGAGACGGGCGTTAAGGCGTAACGACGGGCGTTGACGGGCGTCGCTGCATTTCGATGAATTGGTGTCAATTCCATGGAAATCAGAGCTTCTGAGCTAATTCACCAGGGCGTTGAAGCGTTAAGCTAAGCGTTGACGGGCGTTACTGTCTATAAAAGCGAGCGTATTTCCAAAAACACGCACAGTCGACGTTCAACCGTCAACATGGCTTATACTTGCTCTGAGTGCGAACGCACGTTCACCAGACATTACGATATGATGCGACACCAGAAAAATATACATGGGATTGAAGACTCCGAGGAGTCCGTTGAGGCGGATGCTGATACAGAGACTGCTGAGAGTGTATCGACTGATACCGAAACAGAGATTGCTGAGAGTCTATCTAGTGATACGGAGAGTGAGGCAGAACCTACCTTCTGGGATCGTATTGTGACAGCAGCTATCAATACTTACGCTGCAGCGATCGAGGACGCCGGAGAGGATAATTTACAACAGACGTACACCCAAATGCGCCCCCGCATCAGGAAAACAGCCATGGCGATCTATGAACAGTATACCTTACTACCGCTTGAAATGAAAGGCGATCCCACGCACAGGTCCATCATGAAGACCAAGCGTCACTTGGAAGAGGCTATGGGGCTACCACCCACCGAGGCCCTGGAAAATGCGATCAGAATGCGCAAACAACTGTTTCAGGACATGCTGCCCGAAGAATATCCAGGCCTGCCCGACGACGCTTAGGTCACACCGACCAAAGATGGAACTTTTTGAAATGGCGACTTCTGATTGGACAAGAATACATCTAACGGACAGGAACGAATATGACAGATGCAAATGGTGGCCTCTGATTGGGCAAGAGTCTTTTTGAGTTGTAAACATACCGAACGCGGCTCCCCCAGCGTGGGTATGATGTAACATTGGGGAAAATAAACTATATGAAAAAACTTCTTGTTGTTGTTGTTCTCTCATGTGTCATCCTTGTTGTTGTTGTTGTTGTTCTGTCTCCGGTCTATATCATGGCGTCAAGGCGTTATGTTAAGGCGTAACTACAAGCGTTGACGGGCGTCACTGCATTTCGAAGAATTAGTGACAATTCCATGGAATATCTAGAAAATCAGAACTTCTGAGCTATTTCACCAGGGTGTTGAAGCGTTAAGCTTGGCGTTGGCGGGCGTTGCTACAATATGACACCTCATACGACGCATTCGGACCAAGGATGGTCCTTCTCTACACCAAATACCTTCCTTTCACTGCCCCAAAATGTCCACTTTGGCTACTACTCGTACTGATGACGTCACCAATGACGTCACAGATGACGTGAACATCCTTCAAATCGGGGTCTACACCCCAAGAGCTACAAAATGACACCTCACACGACGCATTCGGACCAAGGATGGTCCCTCTCTACACCAAATACCTTCCTTCACTGCCCCAAAATGTCCATTTTACTTACTACAACCAACTGCGCATGCGCAGATTGACGCGACTTGCATTTAAAACCACGCCATTCTGACTCTACCCCACACAAGCTTCACTTTGACACCTTCCACGACCCATTCGGACCCATAGCGGTGCATCTCTACCCCAAACACACACCAACATACCCCCCAAAATGCCTGCTTTCTATACTACGGGCCAGACTGCGCATGCGCAGACTATTGAACACGGACGAACTATTAGTCCAGTCGGATGCTCCTCCACGACAGCTTCAAAATAAGACCTCATACGACACCATAGGATCATTAGGGACTCACCTAGACCCCAAAACGTCCACCCAGTATGGATTTATACATACATTGGGCTTATACCCCAGTATATGGGTCTATATGGGGCTATAGACAGACCTCGAACTTTTTTCAAAAATTTCACCGTTTCGTGCCCGGACACTTCCTATCATGTTTGTCTTGACGAGACTAAGAAAACAAATCCAAACAACCATATCGCAAATGTATAGAAGTAGGTTTCCCAGTGGGACAAACATTGGACCTATACCCCCATAACCCGTATATGGGTCTATATGGGGCTATATACAGACCTGAAACTTTTTTCAAAAATTTCACCGTTTCGTGCCGGGACACTTCCTGTCATGTTTGTCTTGACGAGACTAAGAAAACAAATCCAAACAACCATACCGCAAATGTCTAGAAGTAGGTTTCCCAGTGGGACAACCATTGGTCCTATACCCCTAGTATGGGACTATATGGGTCTTCCTGAACTTTTTCCAAAAATTTCAACGATTCGCTCCGCGACACTTCCTATCATGTTTGTCTTGACGAGACTAAGAAAACGAGACCCCACAACCTATACCGCAAATGTCGAGAAGTAGGTTTCCCGTAATTTAGGATAAAGTCCGTGTTCTGTATTTTTTCAGAAAATTTTTTACATACACCCACCCTGGAACTAGGGGGAGATAACTCTATTGATAGGCAAGATTCGTTAAGCCCGGGGACCAATATTAGCCCTTTTGGCTAGGGTTGATAGGTGTTTTCCCCTATTTTAGGAGTAAAGTCCGTGTTCCGCTTTTTTTTCTGGAGGAAGTTTTACATGCACCAACCCATGACTGGATGCCCCTTCACATAGGCTTCACATTGATACCTCATACAACTCAATCGGCCCATTAGGGGCTCCCCTAGATCCCAAAACGTCTATTTCCATACCCTTTTCCCACAATTCCCTGTCTGCGCATGCGTAGAATGGTGACAACGCTCGAGCCACTAGTCCAGTTAGATGCCCCCTCACATAGGCTTCACGTTGATACCTCATACGACTCCATCGGCTCATTAGGGGCTCCCCTAGATCCCAAAACGTCTATTTCCATACCCTTTTCCCACAATTCCCTGTCTGTGCATGCGCAGAATGGTGACAACGCCCGAGCCGCTAGTCCAGTCAGATGCCCCTTCACGAATGCTTCACATTGATACCTCATATGACCCCATTGGACCATTAGTGGCTCCCCTAGCTCCAAAACGTCTATTTTCATACCCTTTGGCCACCGCACATGCGCAGAATGCCGATATTTCAACCCCACACCCAGCCCATCAGATGCCCCTTGACGAATGCTTCACTTTGATACCTCACTCGACCCAATCGGTCCACTAGGGACCCACCTAGGTCTGCAAAAATTGGAACTCTCCTGTATTCGGAGGTATTTTTTGGTCACAAGACTAGTGGCGCCCTCTGGCGGCTATCTTCGGAAAAATTGTTCAAACAGAGTTATCTGCCCCTAAAAAGGCCTCAGTTTCCACTTCTTATACTACTTCTGTGAGCTCAGTAAAACGTAAGTGATCAGTTAATCAATATACACGGGGTGCAAGCCTGGTAAAGTTTCAAACCTGGTTGCATGTATGTTCATTCATTGATATCATGCTTATGTCCAAATTATGTTTGTCTCAAGATACCATGTTCAGCTACACGAACTGCCACGTTTGTCAGAACGAATCTTGCTTGTCTCCAATAACCACGATTGTTTCAACGAATCGTGCTTGTCTCCATCTTTACTAGCCAACTTGACTGCATCGCAAAGCCCTACATAGGTGGGTTGTCTCCAGTGGGTTGTCTCCAGTATCTGTTTTGTTTGTCTCAAAGGACCATGCTTGTCTCAAAGGACCATGCTTGTCTCCAGGATCTGTCACGTTTGCCCCAATGAATCATCATTGTTTCAATAAACCATGTTTGTCTCCCGGATCTGTCAGGTTTGTCTCCAGGAATCATCCTTAGTAGTAGGGAGCGAGTATTTCAGGTCGCGTTTTCCAGGGAGGTAACTCTTGGTTCCCCTTTTTCCGCCAGGGGGCGCCACCAGTGCCGTATGACGTCACTTCCGGTCTGGGTGAATGGAGCGTGACTTATGAACATGATAGAATATGCACTGACCTGTCTGTGGGGTTTTTCCACAATGTCGTTCACCTCCGTGTCTTTTCGGGTACGTCCGTTGTGGGGTTTTTCCACAATGTCGTTCATCTTCGTGTCTCTTGGGTGATCTCCGTGTTTCTTCGATTATACAAGTGGGGTTTTTCCCACAATGTCATTGTCGTTCACTTCCACGAAAAGACACGGAGGTGGCCGAAGACACACGCAATGAACATGATAGGACATGTACTGAGCTGTCTGTGGGGTTTTCCCGCCAGAATGTCGCTGTCGTCTGCTTGGGGTTGTCACGTGCCGAACACCTGGCTCCCCGAATTGCAACATTGTTGCACGTTCGCTACAATGTTGCGAAGATGTCACGGAGATCACCGAAGAGACACGGAGGTGCCCGAAGAGACACGGAGATCCCCGAAGGGGGCGAGAGGGGTCCCTAGCGTACCGATTGGGTCGTATGAGGTGTCAATGTGAAGCCTATGTGAGGGGGCATCCGATGGGGTGAGTGTGGGGTTGAAATATCGTCATTCTGCGCATGCGCGGTAGACGAAGGGTATGGAAATAGACGTTTTGGGGTCTAGGGGAGCCCCTAGTGGTCCGATGGAGTCCAGTGAGGTATCAATGTGAAGCCTATGTGAGGGGGCATCCGATGGGCTGGATGTGGGGTTGGAATATCGTCATTGTGCGCATGCGCGGTAGACCAAGGGTATGGAAATAGCCGTTTTGGGATCTAGGGGAGCCACTAATGGACCGATGGGATCGAGTGAGGTGTCAATGTGAAGCCTATGTGAGGGGGCATCCGATGGGCTGGGTGTGGGGTTGAAATATGGTCATTCTGCGCATGCGCGGTAGACCAAGGATAAGGAATAGACGTTTTGGGATCGAGGTGGGCCACTAATGGACCGATGGGGTCGAGTGAGGTATCAATGTGAAGCCTATGTGAGCGGAGCATCCCACTGGGTGGATGTGGGGTCGGAATATCGTCATTCTGCGCATGCGCAGACAGGGAATTGTGGGAAAAGGGTATGAAAATAGACGTTTTGGGCTAGGTGAGGTGAGCCACTAATGAGCCGATGGAGTTGAGTGATGTATCAATGTGAAGCCTATATGAGGGGGCATCCGATTGGACTAGTGTCTCGGCCGTTGTCCACATTCTGCGCATGCGCAGACAGGGCATTCTGGGAATAGGGTGTGGAAATAGACGTGTTAGGGTTTAGGTAAACACCTAATGATCCTATGGTGTCGTATGAGGTCTTATCTTGAAGCTGTCGTGAGGGAGCATCCGCCTGGGCTAGTGTGTCGTTCTTTGTCAATAGTCTGCGCATGCGCAGTCTGGCCGTAGTATAGAAATAGACGCGTTGAGGTTTAGGTGGGCCCCTATTGGGCCGATTGGATCGAGTGAGGTATCAATGTAAAGCAGTCGTGAGGGAGTATCCAACGGTCTGGGAGTGACGTGGGACTGACGTCATTCTGCGCATGCGCAGTAGAGAAAGTGTATGGAAATAGACATTTTGGCGCCGACATGGGTCACTATGAGTCCGATGGAGTCTTATGTTGAAGCTCTTGTGAAGCAGCATACGACTGGACTCAGGGATCGTCCGTGTTCAAGAGTCTGCGCATGCGCAGTCTGGTCGTAGTATAGAAAGCAGGCATGTTGGGGATGCGTGGGGTTGTGTTTTAACCCACCACTATGGGTCCATGGTTATGGTTGGATGGTGTGGGTTCTGCGCACAGACGGCACTTCCGGGTTTCACCAAAACTACCTTCGAAGACAGAAGAGTTCCAATGTTCCCCTTAGACGTAGGGTCCTGATGTTCAACATCCGGGTTTTTTCCCGGCCCGGCCCGGCCCGGCCCCGCCCCGCCCCGGCCGCAGCGCGCGCGGCTTATCCGGCCGCAGCGCGCGCGCTCGGGTTATCCGGAAGCGCGCGGCATCACCGGAAGTGCGCGGGTGAATGTCGGGTCAAAAGGTTAAAGGTCACATCCAGGTCAAAAGCTCTCCCTTTCGGCAATGTTCGGCAACAATGTTCGGCAACAATGTTGCGGCATCGATATACAGAGCTTGAACACAAAAAGGGGATTGTAAATTAACCTGAGAAGGATGGGCAGGTCCACTTGCACCAATCAGCGGTCGAGTAAAAGAGCCAATGAGCGATCGATAAAAGAACCAATGGGCGGGTACTAGAATTTCGCTCAAGTCTGCGCCTACATCCGGGTACTAGAATGCTTTCACCTACGTCCGCGCCTACATCCGGGTACTTCTATGTAGGTGTATAAAGTGGGAATTTTCAGGGCACCGGAGCTATACCATGACACGTGGAGAAGATTTTCCAGGGGATCCAGGAGCGCCTCCGGCGCTGTAATCTTTGTTGTTGTTGCTCTCTTTTTGCACTAACCCATCAGAATAGTACTATCACGGACTACACCCGTAGAGCTACGTATAGGCGCGCATGTGTGGCATGATCTATAAAACACATCCCTCTGGATCCCACACCTTCATTTCTACGGTTGCAGAGCCATGACGGAGATCCAGCCCTATGCGACTCGCATTTTACAGCATGCCACCGTGGTTAATTCACTTACGGGTTACCGAGCAGTGGTTCGGTCCATGTTTGCAGATGGCGACGACAACGAGGGGCGACGCCAGATCCTGAAAGAGTTCACAGAAGCGGTCCTCGGCAGAGTGCACACGATGGAGAGGTGTGCCATCACTCACCACTACTGGACTATGACAGCCATCCTTGATGCTCAGGCTATAAACCACGAGCGCTCACGCCGGAACCAGCGACGGCTGGTTGGCCTCACAATAGTCTTTGCCCTATTGACCCTGGCGCTGTGGCATTGACAATGGGACCTCACCATAAATACGAAAGACAGTCAGAGTGTGTGTCATTCACCGTTCGTCATTGGGTCAACCATGTCACCTGTCCTACGAGCCATCCTTCCCCTTACACCCCGGGTGGGGTTACACGTCTATGAAGATAAAGTCACCCTCGTGGAAGACCGTGGAGATGTTTGCTGGTCGCGCGCTGAGACCGTATCGAATACGGTTACGCTACACCGTGACGGCTGGACCAAATTTAAACGGGTGTTGAGCGGTGAGCTCGACGGAAACCTCATCCACATAGACAATGCCATCTACGTACACCGTGGACCCTTCTTCCCACGCCTGGGCCGTTACCAAGACCCTACGCGAGGCTTCAACCCTAGACCCCGATCTGTGGACAGCCTTCGAGAAAGTGGTGCCTATTGTGGACCAGCTGTTTACACCGGACGAGCGGTCAGCTGTTCAGTTGGGCTGGGCTCGTGCCCTGAGTGAAGCGGCGGCAGAACCCAATGAACAAAAGTCTAGCAATGAAGCGGAGGCAGACGATGTTGCCATTGATTATCCGGCTAGACTCAGTCAGCCCAGTGATATGACCACCCGATCCTTTGATCTCACGGGGTTCTCCCTATAAATACGAGAGACGGTCAAATCTTGTACCATTCACGTACTGACCATGACGGAGCATATAATACGGGCGTATCTCAGCTTGACCCCCGAGGTCTTCCTGCACGTTTATGCGGATACGGTCGATATCATGGAGGAGGTGGGAGACATCTGTGATGCGGACCTTACACAACCGTGCCCGGTTCACATTCGCCTGTCCCGAGAGGGCTGGACCAAATTCAAACGGGTGTTGTCTGGTGAACTGGACGGCGACCTCATCCACTTGTGTCACGATGTGTACATCCCACGCGGCCCCTTCTTTGCTCAATTGGCTCGGCTAGATGGGGGTACAGTCCATTTTACCCTTCACCCTGATCTATGGTCTGCATTGGAAGATGTCGTGGTAGATGTGGATCAAGTGCTTACGGAGGAAGATCGGTCATCAGACGAGTTGGACTGGTCATTTACCATGGACAATGTGCTGACAGAAGCCAACGAAGAAAATCAGAAAGAAACTCCGGCCCAAGATATACCCGTTATAAATAAACGATAGAGCCAGGGTCCATCATCATTTGTCACCATGAAGAGCTGGGAGAAGGTTTTGGATAACTTATACTACAGTCCCGACAGTCCGGCGGCCTATAGTGCATTGACGGCTCTCTATCGAGCGGCCAAACCCCAGAGTCCGAGATTGGTTAAGAAAACAAGACACCTATACCTTACATCGAGCTGCCCGTCGCCATTTTCTACGGAACCGGGTCAGCGTAGGAGGACTAGATGCCCAATGGCAAGCGAATTTGGTCGATATGAACGCCTTTGCCAAACACAACGATGGGAATCGGTATATCTTGACGTGCATCGATATCCTGTCGAAGTATGCGTGGGTGGTACCCATCCGGACGAAAACGGGGGCGAATCTCATAGCGGCGTTCAAGGACATCTTCAAGACCGGGCGCAAACCCATGTATTTGCAAACCGACGAAGGCACGGAATTCCTCAACAGACCGTTCCAACAGTTTCTGAAAGCCCAGAAGGTGTTTTTCTTCCATACGTACAACGAGACCAAGGCTTCCGTGGTGGAAAGGTTCAACAGGACATTCAAAGGCCGCATGTATAAATATTTCACCTATAAGAATACAAGGCGGTACATCGATGTTCTCCCGAAACCTGTGAGTGGTTACAATCGAGCCTATCACGGGAGTATAGAGAGAGCCCCCATTACCGTGACCCAACGAAATGAAGCCCAAGTCCGGCGTGTCTTGTACCCCAGGCAATCGCATCGAACGACGAAGGAGGTGTACAAGGTCGGGGACCCTGTACGGATCAGTAAAGTCAAAGGTCAATTTGAGAAAAGTTACTTGCCCAACTGGAGCGATGAGCACTTCCTGATTAAACGGCGCCTACCCCGACAGCAGCAAGTCTATGAACTGGAAGATCTTCAAGGGGAACCGTTGCTAGGGACGTTTTACGAGACGGAATTACAGCCTGTCGTAAAAACACAGCAAGACTACTACACGGTGGAGCAGATTTTGAAAACGGAACATCGGCGTGGCAAACTGTTTCATTTCGTCAAATGGCAAGGCTGGCCCAGTTCCTTCAATTCCTGGGTGGCGGCCAACCAGGTGAAACGACTATAAAGCCAGACATCACTACCGTCATCCTTCATTCCACGTTCGACCACGGTGCTATGGATAAGCAGCAGCTGCCTCTGAACACAGCGTCTCCCAAAACGCGCAAAGCACAAGTGGGCTTTGTGGTGATATTGCTAACCCTGCTGAGTGTGTTGTACGGAGGTGTGCTTTACGACGTAGCCTATGTCAGCACGCTACTTAACCAACTTAGAACTCCAGCTGTGAGTGGCAGTGAAACCAGTCTACAGATAGCACCAGTCACCTCCGTGATAGAAACGAGCCCAGTCATCACCACCACCACACCACGTGTACAAGCCACATCGAGCTCCACACCAAGTATACAGTCAACACCTACACCATGTACACCACTACGTCTGAAAACCCACCGGATTTCATCCCTCACAGTGAACAGACAACGACGACCGACGTTGTACCCACCACCACTCCAGTTCACTCGTACCAAATTTACAAGAGCGGGTTACCACGACAGCGGATACACCTCGAACCATGGACCCTCGGTGGCAGCATCCCCTCACTTGCGTCATCGCAGGACCGACGGGTTCCGGCTAAACGCACTTCGTCAGGAAGCTCCTTCAACACGCCGAAAGCATGATCACCCCACCCATTGCCCGAGTCGTGTGGTGTTACGGAGAATGGCAGGCAGCGTATGCAGCAATGCCCCACATCACGTTCGTGGAAGGCCTACCTAACCTGGCCGATTTGGAACCGGACACCTTGGTGGTTCTGGTGATCTCATGGCGGAGACGGATGCGCGGGTCACCCAATTCTTTACCAAAGGCAGCCACCATCGACGGCTCAGCATCATCTACATTGTGCAGAATCTGTTCAGTAAAAACAAAAAACATCGGAACATCAGCTTAAATGCCCACTACCTGGTGGTCTTCAAAAACCCGAGAGATACCACTCAACTGTTGCACCTGGCGAGACAGATGTATCCCGGCCGCACACCGTTTGCGTTGGAAGCCTTCAAAGATGCGACAACCCCTCAGCACGGGTATATGCTCTTCGACCTCAAGCAAGCCACCCCCGACCACCTTCGACTACGGACCGGCATCTTTCTCGGAGAGGCCCACCACGTGTACATGCAAAAATAATGTAAACACACCCACAGTGGCTCCCGCAGCTGGAGTGTGTGTTTGATGATGGGGATAATAAAAAGAATTAATACCACAGCATGGTTGACTTTGTCTCTGTTCTCTGAGGTAGATAAAAAGGGCAGAGTTGTGGGTTCTGGCATTAGTTGTACATGATGTCTGCGCGAGTACGGAAGCACGCTCCCACGCTCCGTGTATTAAAGACGGCCCCACCCGAGTTGGTCCGAACCATTGTACGCGGTGCGGACCCTGACCTTGTACGCTGTCTGTGTGAGATCGGGTACAACCTGTTAAAAGGCAACGTACCACTGACTCCGGCTCAGAAGACCAAGTTGACCAAGCATAAGACAGGTCTCCGAACCTTAGTCCAGAAGCGAGTCTCTCAAACACAAAAGAAAAAGGTGTTACAGAAAGGCGGCTTTCTCGGGGCCATCTTAGCACCGTTGGCCGCTTCCGTGTTGGGTCCAGTAGTGGGTGGACTCTTCGGTCGACAAAGAACCACACGAAAAAAAATGGTTGTCGTAGAACCACGGTTCCTTCAAAACCTCCAATCGCCCTACCCTGTCCCACCTACGATGAAGACCATAAACACCCTCGATGGAGAGATGCAACAGATCTTACAAAGACCGGGGTTAAGCGACAGTGAGAAAGTACAACGGTACAATGAGACGCTTCAACGGTACATGACGTTCATGTACACGTGGTGTGGTGGTGGTGATGACTGGGCTCGTTTCTATCACGGGGGTGACTGGTGCTATCTGTAGACTGGTTTCACTGCCACTCACAGCTGGAGTTCTAAGTTGGTTAAGTAGCGTGCTGACATAGGCTACGTCGTAAAACACACCTCCGTACAACACACTCAGCAGGGTTAGCAATATCACCACAAAGCCCACTTACGCTTTGCGCGTTTTGGGAGACGCTGTGTTCAGAGGCAGCTGCTGCTTGTCCATAGCACCGTGGTCGAACGTGGAATGAAGGATGACGGTAGTGGTGTCTGGCTTTATAGTCGTTTCACCTGGTTGGCCGTCACCCAGGAATTGAAGGAACTGGGCCAGCCTTGCCATTTGACGAAATGAAACAGTTTGCCACGCCGACGTTCCGTTTTCAAAATCTGCTCCACCTTGTAGTAGTCTTGCTGTGTTTTTACGACAGGCTGTAATTCCGTCTCGTAAAACGTCCCTAGCAACGGTTCCCCTTGAAGATCTTCAAGTTCATAGACTCGCTGCTGTCGGGGTAGGCGCCGTTTAATCAGGAAGTGCTCATCGCTCCAGTTGGGCAAGTAACTTTTCTCAAATTGACCTCTGACTTTACTGATCCGTACAGGGTCCCCGACCTTGTACACCTCCTTCGTCGTTCGCTGCGATTGCCTGGGGTACAAGACACGCCGGACTTGGGCTTCATTTCGTTGGGTCACGGTAATGGGGGCTCTCTCTATACTCCGGTGATAGGCTCGATTGTAACCACTCACAAGTTTCGGAAGAACATCGATGTACCGCCTTGTATTCTTATAGGTGAAATATTTGTACATGCGGCCTTGGAATGTCCTGTTGAACCTTTCCACCACGGAAGCCTTGGTCTCGTTGTACGTATGGAAGAAAACATCTTCTGGGCTTTCAGGAACTGTTGGAACGGTCTGTTGAGGAATTCCGTGCCTTCGTCGGTTTGCAAATACATGGGTTTGCGCCCGGTCTTGAAGATGTCCTTGAACGCCGCTATGAGATTCGCCCCCGTTTTCGTCCGGATGGGTACCACCCACGCATACTTCGACAGGATATCGATGCACGTCAAGATATACCGATTCCCATCGTTGTGTTTGGCAAAGGCGCTCATATCGACCAAATCCGCTTGCCATTGGGCATCTAGTCCTCCTACGATGAATCGGTTCCGCAGAAAATGGCGACGGGCAGCTCGATGTAAGGTATACATGTAGGTGTCTTGTTTTCTTAACCAATCTCGGACTTGAGCACGTTGTATCCCCTGGGGTTTGGCCGCTCGATAGAGAGCCATCAATGCACTATAGGCCGCCGGACTGTCGGGACTGTAGTATAAGTTATCCAACACCTTCTCCCAGCTCTTCATGGTGACAAATGATGATGGACCCTGGCTCTATCGTTTATTTATAACGTGTATATCTTGGGCCGGAGTTTCTTTCTGATTTTCTTCGTTGGCTTCTGCCAGCACATTGTCCATGGTAAATGACCAGTCCAACTCGTCTGATGACCGATCTTCCTCCGTAAGCACTTGATCCACATCTACCACGGCATCTTCCAATGCAGATCATAGATCAGGGTGAAGGGTAAAATGGACTGTACCCCCATCTAGCCGAGCCAATTGAGCAAAGAAGGGGACGCGATGGATGTACACATCGTGACACAAGTGGATGAGGTCGCCGTCCAGTTCACCAGACAACACCCGTTTTAATTTGGTCCAGCCCTCTCGGGACAGACGAATGTGAGCCGGGCACGGTTGTGTAAGGTCCGCATCACAGATGTCTCCCACCTCCTCCATGATATCGACCTTATGCGCATAAACGTGCAGGAAGACCTCGGGGGTCAAGCTGAGATACGCCCGTATTATATGCTCCATCATGGTCAGTACGTGAATGGTACAATATTTGACTGTCTCTCGTATTGATAGGGAGAACCCCGTGAGATCAAAGGATCGGGTGGTCATATCACTGGGCTGACTGAGTCTAGCCGGATAATCAATGGCATCATCGTCTGCCTCCGCTCCATTGCTAGACTTTTGTTCATTGGGTTCTGCCGCCGCTTCACTCAGGGCACGAGCCCAGCCCAACTGAACAGCTGACCGCTCGTCCGGTGTAAACAGCTGGTCCACAATAGGCACCACTTTCTCGAAGGCTGTCCACAGATCGGGGTCTAGGGTGAAGCCTCGCGTAGGGTCTTGGTAACGGCCCAGGCGTGGGAAGAAGGGTCCACGGTGTACGTAGATGGCATTGTCTATGTGGATGAGGTTTCCGTCGAGCTCACCGCTCAACACCCGTTTAAATTTGGTCCAGTCGTCACGGTGTAGCGTAACCGTATTCGATACGGTCTCAGCGCGCGACCAGCAAACATCTCCACGGTCTTCCACGAGGGTGACTTTATCTTCATAGACGTGTAACTCCACCCGGGGTGTAAGGGGAAGGATGGCTCGTAGGACAGGTGACATGGTTGACCCAATGACGAACGGTGAATGACACACACTCTGACTGTCTTTCGTATTTATGGTGAGGTCCCATTGTCAATGCCACAGCGCCAGGGTCAATAGGGCAAAGACTATTGTGAGGCCAACCAGCCGTCGCTGGTTCCGGCGTGAGCGCTCGTGGTCCATAGCCCGAGCATCAAGGATGGCTGTCATAGTCCAGTAGTGGTGAGTGATGGCACACCTCTCCATCGTGTGCACTCTGTCGAGGACCGCTTCTGTGAACTCTTTCAGGATCTGGCGTCGCCCCTCGTTGTCGTCGCCATCTGCAAACATGGACCGAACCACTGCTCGGTAACCCGTGAGTGAATTAACCACGGTGGCATGCCGCATAGGGCTGGATCTCCGTCATGGCTCTGCAACCGTAGAAATGAAGGTGTGTGATCCAGAGGGATGTGTTTTATAGATCATGTCACACATGCGCGCCTATACGTAGCTCTACGGATGTAGTCCGTGATACGTACTATTCTGATGGGTTAGTGCAAAAAGAGAGCAACAACAACAAAGATTACAGCGCCGGAGGCGCTCCTGGATCCCCTGGAAAATCTTCTCCACGTGTCATGGTATAGCTCCGGTGCCCTAAAAATTCCACTTTTATACACCTACATAGAAGTACCCGGATGTAGGCGCGGACGTAGGCGAAAGCATTCTAGTACCCGGATGTAGGCGCAGACTTGAGCGAAATTGTAGTACCCGTCCATTGGTTCTTTTATCGATCGCTCATTGGCTCTTTTACTCGATCGCTGATTGGTGCAAATGGATCTGGCCAGCCTTCCCAGGTTAATTTACAATCCCCTTTCTGTGTTCAAGCTCTGTATATCGACGCCGCAACATTGTTGCCGAACATTGCTGAAAGGGAGACCTTTTGACCTGTATGCGACCTTTGACCTTTTGACCCGATATTCATCCGCGCACTTCCGGTGATGCCGCGCGCTTCCGGATAACCCGCGCGCGCTGCGGCCGGGGCGGGGCGGGGCGGGGCCGGGCCGGGAGAAAACCCGGATGTTGAACATCCGGACCCTACGTCTAAGGGGAACATTGGAACTCTTCTGTGTTCGAAGGTAGTTTTAGTGGAACCCGGAAGTGACGTCTGTGCGCAGAACCCACACCATCCAACCACAACCATGGCCCCATAGTGGTGGGTTAAAACACACCCCTACGCATCCCCCAACATGGCTGCTTTCTATACTACGGACTCTTGAACACGGACGAACCCTGAGTCCAGTCGTATGCTGCTTCACAAGATCTTCAACATAAGACCTCATACGACTCCATCGGACCCATAGTGACCCATGTCGGCGCCAAAATGTCTATTTCCATACACTTTCTCTACTGCGCATGCGCAGAATGACGTCAGTCCCACGTCACACCCAGCCCGTTGGATACTCCCTCACGACTGCTTTACATTGATACCTCACTCGATCCTATCGGCCCAATAGGGGCCCACCTAAATCTCAACACGTCTATTTCTATACCACGGCCAGACTGCGCATGCGCAGACTATTGACAAAGAACGACACACTAGCCCAGGCGGATGCTCCCTCACGACAGCTTCAAAATAAGACCTCATACGACACCATAGGATCATTAGGGGCTCACCTAAACCCTAACACGTCTATTTCCACACCCTTTTCCCAGAATGCCCTGTCTGCGCATGCGCAGAATGTGGACAACGGCCGAGACACTAGTCCAATCGGATGCCCCCTCACATAGGCTTCACATTGATACCTCACTCAACTCCATCGGCTCATTAGTGGCTCACTTACATCCCAAAACGTCTATTTTCATACCCTTTTCCCACAATTCCCTGTCTGCGCATGCGCAGAATGACGATATTCCGACCCCACATCCACCCAGTGGGATGCCCCCTCACATAGGCTTCACATTGATACCTCACTCGACCCCATCGGTCCATTAGTGGCCCACCTCGATCCCAAAACGTCTATTCTATACCCTTGGTCTACCGCGCATGCGCAGAATGACCATATTCCAACCCACACCCAGCCCATCGGATGCCCCCTCACATAGGCTTCACATTGATACCTCACTCGACCCCATCGGTCCATTAGTGGCTCCCCTAGATCCCAAAACGGCTATTTCCATACCCTTGGTCTACCGCGCATGCGCACAATGACCATATTCCAACCCCACACCCAGCCCATCGGATGCCCCCTTACATAGGCTTCACATTGATACCTCACTGGACTCCATCGGACCACTAGGGGCTCCCCTAGACCCCAAAACGTCTATTTCTATATCCTTGGTCTACCGCGCATACGCAGAATGACGATATTTCAACCCCACACCCACCCCATCGGATGCCTCTTCACGAATGCTTCACATTGATACCTCATACGACCCAATCGGTACGCTAGGGACCCCTCTCGCCCCCTTCGGGGATCTCCGTGTCTCTTCGGGCACCTCTGTGTCTCTTCGGTGATCTCCGTGACATCTTCGCAACATTGTAGCGAACGTGCAACAATGTTGCAATTCGGGGAGCCAGGTGTTCGGCACGTGACAACCCCAAGCAGACGACAGCGAAATTCTGGCAGGAAAACCCCACAGACAGCTCAGTACATGTCCTATCATGTTCATTGCGTGTGTCTTCGGGCACCTCCGTGTCTTTTCGTGGAAGTGAACGACATTGTGGGAAAAACCCCACTTGTATAATCGAAGAAACACGGAGATCACCCAAGAGACACGAAGATGAACGACATTGTGGAAAAACCCCACAGACAGGTCAGTACATATCCTATCATGTTCACAGGTCACGCTCCATTCACCCAGACCGGAAGTGACGTCATACGGCACTGGTGGCGCCCCCTGGCGGAAAAAGGGGAACCAAGAGTTACCTCCCTGGAAAACGCGACCTGAATTACTCGCGCCCTACTACTATCCTTCTCTCCAGTGTCTGTGATGTTTGTCTAAATGAACCATCCTTGTCTCCAATGTCTGTGATGTTTGTCTAAATTAACCATGGTTTGTAACTGTAATACTTGTCTAAATGAAAATTGCTTGTCTCCAGGAACTGTCATATCTGCTTCAAAGAACCTTGCTTGTCTCTGGGAATTGTCATATTTGTTTTAATCACACTTGTCTCAAGGAACTGTGATATTTGTTTACATAAATCATGCTTGTCTCCCACAATGGTCATGTTTATCCAAAAGGAACCTTCAAACATATTCCTAAATAAACTTCAGCGAATTAATGACGTGCACAAATATATTATTGCTGAGTTACAGCACATCCTCAAGTATTCACATGGATGGAGGAAATCATCAATTTTATTTTAAACTAATGCAGTCTATAGCATTGTACGACGAAGCCACCATGTTATCATGACGAAGCATTTTCGTGGGAAAATAATAAAACTGTAAACACGGTGGGTGTAAGTATATCTGGAAGACATAATGTCACCTTTACTGTAAGATATTAGCTGTTCCACAGAATGTAAACTGTCATGGCATTCCGTCTAAGGCAGTCAGTAATGCGAGTAGGTCAATTTCCACCAGAATGCGAACCAGGTGTAGGCTGCTGTCAGATTGCGTTGAGGATTGGAAGGGCATAGAGCAAGTCACCAAGAACTGTCATCTCAAATGACTTCAAATTCTAAAATTGAGCTGTAAAAGAAGAAAGAAAGAAAAAAAATCTCCCAGCCTGTAACAGAGAAACTTAAAACAGGGCTAATTTAATGTCAGGAGTTCGACAAAAAAGTGCGCCTGTTAACTTGGAAAACGTACACGCACTTAATATGGGACAAAAACCCCCAAAGGTTTTGTTTATTTCAGTCAGTGAATACAGTACGGTTGGCTTTCATAATAGAATGGCTTATTCCATGTTGTTGGAAGGAGCCGTTAAATTCATGTCTGTGTATGGGTGGAGGGGGGTGGGTGGGTGACGATTAAGCCTTCGCCTCCGTAACGACCGTTTATAGTGTGAAGGAAGGGTGAATGAGGGTAGGATGTAGAAGTCCTTAACATCGCATCCACCCTTAACACAATAGACATCAATATCGCAATGGACCAAATATCGACATGATCGACCCTTTATTGCGATGTTAAGGGTCGACAAGACGGCCCTTAATATCGCGATTTACATGATATCGACATGGCCAACATTTAATATCGCTATGTCTGCTCAAAGGTTCCAAACGTGTTTTTAAAGATATCAGGAATAAGATTTACTTATGATTTTCATACTTCTGTGACGAAAATGCCCGTGACCTGGAGAATGTTATTTTCGTTCTAATGCTGACAGTGTAAATAGCATTGTGAATGGACCGACAATGGTGGATATTCGACTTACCTGTATTAACTGTGCGCTGAAACTTTCAGCGAGGGAAGTGTAAATATCCCTGACACGCATCTTGCATCGAAACCGGGCGAGAGAAGTCGAACTCTGTTGATCTGACACGAAATCCAACACCGCCGGAGTCTATACTTTCGTTTTAGGGGGGCTGCCATGTTTGGGCGCGCAAAGGATTATGGGAGCCAGAGCCTATATAAGACGCGGAGAAATGGACGTTCGGCAATCTGTCCCAGACGATCGGCGGGTGCACATCGTGCGGAAGAGCACAGAGACAGGATCGCCGCAAATGCGCCGAATGTGCCGAAAGGGCCGAAAGTGCCGATTTATTGCCGAAATAGCACCGAACTGGGTTGGAGAGCCGAGAGCCGAGCCATAGCTTAGGAATAATAGATACTAACACGCACAGTATCTGAGGACGAGAAGTCCACAGTGGTTCGCACGTCTACAGTAGTTGTTATTCAGCATGCATTGCGCATTAAAGTCTAACTTCTAACTGTACCGTGCGAACGATATCAACGGGAAATACAGAGCACCAAATATCCCACACCTGCAGCCTATTCTCATACAAATGCCATTCAACAATCTGAGCCTATTAACTCGTCCTTGGGTCAACGCCGTGAGGGCCGAAGTCGGGTCGCCGAAGACGGGTCGCCGAAATCGGGCCGAGCCGAAGACGAGAAGTTTGCCGAGCCGAAGACGGGTCGCCGAAATCGGGCCGAGCCGAAGACGTGAAGTCTGCCGAGCCGAAGACGGGTCGCCGAATTCGGGCCGAGCCGAAGACGTGAAGTCTGCCGAGCCGATGTTCGGGTCGCCGAATTCGGGCCGCCGATAACAGAGAAGTGCCGAGCCGAAAGGGGCTGCCGCCGAAGACGCTGTGGTGTGCTGTACGGACCGACGCCGCCGAAGGGCTACTGCTAGGAGAGGCAGTGATACGGAGAGGATTCCAGAGACGATGAATAACGCTTAGATGAAATGGGCCGTGTAATCTTGACACGGTAGATGTTCCATACAGCCCGGGGCTACGCCTACGACCGGAGAGGAACCAGAGACGCCGTACCATACCACGACGAGAGCCAGTCTGGACGAGACTGGGCCGTGACGCGTCATAGATAGGGTCTCTTGTATATACTGTATATTATTAGTCTTTCTCTTTAAGATAAAGATAACACTTAACGATAACTACCTCTAGAGTAGGGATCTTTATTACAGGTATTGTGCGCGTACAGAGCTGTGTACATTGCAGAATACAATATTATTACTTTATTATTGCCTTGGTTGTTTCTACAGGTCCCCCCATCCTACCTCCTCGATCCAGACAAGGTGACAGGTTGAATCGGACCTTCCTCGTTGGCCAATTCCAGTCATACGAGACTGCGTTCACATCAGCCTGACAATTTGTCACAGGGGCCTGAGACCAGGCCGCCTCAAGTCTCGTGTACACCGCAAAGATAGACGTTTTCTGACCGCTCGAACGTCACAACTGGTGGCAGCGGTGGGATGGCCAACACCGGGAAACCGATGGAGAAGGGACCACGCTGGGAAGAAACCCGAAAACCAAGCATGAGTATTGGAGATGTCGGCTCCGAACTACGTCCAGCGGACAGCGACTGGCAGTCAGGGAGGGCGAGAAGCCGGCGGCAACTGCCCATAACGCCAACTCCGAGAGACCGAGAAGAGTCACGACGAGGAGTGGGGACCGGACGATCAGCGTTTGAGGCACCGAAGAGTGTGGATTTGCTAGACCTGTCCACAGTAGAGCTGGACACAGTGCTATCGGCTCCCCCAGCTGACCTGTCGCCGATACCTTCGTGGCAGACGTTGCCCGACGAGAACGGAAGTTATCGAGCCCCTAAAGACTCTGGTTCTGATAACCACGGTCTCGGGGGCCGATACGAACACCGTGACGACGATTCGACAGTACAGATGATGGAAGAGATTGCCGAGCTACGACAAACCATCGGGTCTATGGCCAGGACGTTCCAGTCGAGTGTATCGATGCTAACGAGCCAGATGTCCAAAATCAATGCCAGTCAGATTCAGGAAGGAGAGGCGATCAGACGACCGGACACTGAAAACGACGCCGCAGAGCTGAATACGGGTTGTGGAACTGCCGAAATGGTTGGTGATTACCGCCGAACCGAATGTATGTCCGGGTCGCAGCAGGGTTGCGATCAGACGCCGCCGCCGCCGCCGAGGAGAGGACGAGATGATCCCATGAGCTGGAGGCAGCCATTACAAACCTCAACCCCTGCGACTGAGGTGAGGCGACCGATGTTGACGGCGGCAAAGGCAGCTACCTATGATGGGACGACGCCATTGCGGGATTATCTCTCCCATTTCGATCACTGTGCTGCTATCAACGGATGGACATACTCACAACGGGGTCAATATCTGGCCGTCGCTCTTCGAGGATCTGCTCAGCAACTTTTAGCCAGCTTGAAATCAGAACCAGGAAGTGCTGACTATGAACGATTGAGGGATGCCTTGGAGAAGCGGTTTGCCCCGCCGAATCAACTAGATTTGTACAAAACGCAGTTAAAATCCAGATACCGAGAGAAGTCAGAAGATCTTCCGGGCCTAGCTCAGGCATTAATTCGGCTTGCACAACAAGCATATCCCGATGCCGGGGATGACGTACAGGATACCTTGGCAAAGGATCAGTTTTTGGAGGCTATTGGAGACGAGCTTAGATTTCTTGTATGGCAGACGCGGCCGAAGACCTTAGATGCAGCTGTACACTCTGCTGTAGAAGTAGAAGCATTCAAGTCCTCGCAACGCTGTAAGACTTGGGCAACCGCGAAGTCCACGGTTCCCAGTAAAGATGAGGGAATAGCTGCAACCTCCGAGGATGACGAAGAATCTGAAGCTCGCCTGAGAAAACAGATCAAGGAATTGATGGAAGAAATAATGCGAAAGTCTCAGCCTCGACCACAGCGACGACCACAAAGATACACCAGAGGTCAACAACGGACGTATGGGAATCGGGAACGAAGTAATGCTTGCTGGTCGTGCGGCAGAAAGGGTCATTACCGGGCGGACTGTCCAGATGTGTCCAGAACAGATGACTCTAAATCGCCGAGATTGCCCAAGAGTCCTCCCAAAGTTAATACTTCCGGGGAAGCTGGACTCTATTTGCCTGCCCAGATCGGGCCAGTGAAGATGTGGTGTTGTGTTGACACGGGGGCGTCGATTTCCCTCCTGAGCGAGAAAGTATACCAGCAGCTGAGTCCGCGGCTCAGACCAGCCTTGAGTAGCCCATCTTACGCCAGTATTCGTATGGCTGACGGTACGCTGATGCCCCTGAAGGGTGAAGCTGATTTCAAAATCACTATAGACGGTACCACACGAACACAGAAGATGATAGTCGGAGATCTGACAGTGGACGCGCTTCTAGGGTACGATTTTCTCAGCACCCACTGTACCAAGATCGACACGGAGCGCCACATGGTCAAGTATGGTGGCCGCTACATCCAATGCGAGGTCGTGGGGAGCGCAGGCTGTTACCGTGTAGCCGTGACCGAGACTGTGACTATTCCTGCTGGAGCCGAAGCCGTTGTAACAGGAAAGGTTCGTGGGGGCCTACCAGGCGAGGTAGGGATGATCGAAAACGAACCGGAGTTTACCCAGAAGACAGGAGCCATGGTGGCCAGGGTCCTCACCGAGGTCGACCGTGACTGCGAAGTCCCCCTGAGGTTCCTCAACTTGTCCTCAGATCCGACTGTAGTCCAGGCCGGGACGCTCTGCGGCCGTATGGGTGAAGTAGAAGTAGTGGAAGACCAAGTTTCGAGTGCGGCCGAAGCGTCGACGCCGAGCCGTGCGAAACCTAGTAGACCGAGACTCGCCGTGCCGACCAGCGCATGTCCAGACCACCTTACAGATCTGGTTCGACGATCCAGTGAAGGCCTAGAGACAGATCAAGCCCTGGCTGTGGAAGATTTGGTCACCCGATATACTGACCTGTTCGCTAAGGACGATACTGATCTAGGTCGAACGACGAAGGTACAACATCACATAAAGACTGGAAGTGCACCACCCATCCGCATTCCGCCGAGACGACCGCCGATTCACGCCCGTGAAATGATCGATGAGCAAGTCGAAGACATGTTACAACGGGGTGTGGTCGAGCCATCCAGTGGACCGTGGTCAGCGCCGGTAGTTCTGGTGAAAAAGAAGGACGGGAAAATGCGCTTCTGCGTTGACTACCGTGCTTTGAACAAGATAACAGAGAAGGATGCTTACCCGTTGCCGAGGATCGACGACTCTCTGGATTCTTTAGCAGGTGCAAGTTGGTGTAGTACCCTTGACTTAATGTCAGGGTACTGGCAAGTTGAAGTGTCCCCCGAAGATAGATGCAAGACAGCCTTTGCAACCAGGAAAGGTCTGTACCAGTTCCGTGTTATGCCGTTCGGGCTCTGCAATGCGCCCGGGACCTTTGAGCGTCTAATGGAAGCCATCCTAGCAGGACTCCATTATGATACGTGTCTCGTCTACCTTGACGATATCATCGTTTTTGGACGAACGTTTGACGAGATGATTCAGCGTCTTGATGGGGTCTTCGAGAGGTTAAAACATCATGGTCTTAAGCTCAAGCCGTCCAAGTGCGTCATAGGGGCACGACAAGTCCTGTATCTGGGCCACGTAGTATCACAGAATGGGATAGGAACTGACCCACAGAAGATCCGTGCTGTACGAGACTGGTCTCCACCCGTTTCGCAGACCGAGGTTCGGAGCTTCCTGGGTCTCTGCAGCTACTATCGACGTTTCATCCGGGATTTTGCCACCATTGCAGCGCCGCTGCATACGTTAACTGAAAAGAAGACAGTCTTCATATGGGACAACACAGCGCAGCAAGCCTTCGACACCCTGAAAGACAAACTGACAACCGCGCCTGTGCTTGCTATGCCAGACTTTAAGCTCCCTTTCATTTTGGACACGGACGCGAGTAACTATGGCATCGGGGCCGTTTTGTCACAGGTGATAGATGGAGAAGAGAAGGTCGTGGCATACGCCAGCCGCGTGTTGTCGAAGGCCGAACGAGCCTACTGTGTGACGAGAAGAGAACTGCTGGCTGTTGTGCATTTCGTCAAATGTTTTCGACACTACCTGTTTGGGCGGAAGTTCCTGCTTCGCACCGATCACGGCTCGCTGAGATGGCTCATGCGGTTCAAGGAACCGGAGGGACAGCTGGCCCGTTGGATTCAGGCCCTTGGCGTCTACGATTTCAACATCGAGCATCGTCCGGGTCGGAAACATGGTAACGCCGACGCACTGAGTCGTATCCCATGCAAACAGTGTGGTCGATCAAGCAGCGATGACGTTCAGGCAGCCGCCCGTGTGATTGAGATGGTGTCGCCAACCGAAGGGTTCGGCCGAGCCCAGGCCGAAGATCCCGACCTACAACCTGTTCTCGACTGGGTGCGGCAAGGTAGCCGACCAAACCGAGAAGACGTCAGTCCGTACGGACTCGTCACGAAGAGCCTGTGGGGTGCCTTCGATATGTTGGAGATTTGCGATTCGCTGCTGGTTAGACGTTGGGTGGATGACCGTGGTAAGGTCAAGCGACGACTGTTGGTAGTACCTCGTTCCTTGCGCCGTAAAGTGTTAAGAGAGTGCCACGACGGTCCCACCGGTGGACATCTCGGAGTAAAGAAGACTTTAGCGAAGGTGAGGCAGGCCTATACCTGGCCTGGCCTGCAGACGGACATACGCCAATGGTGCCGAAGCTGCGATGTATGTAACAGAAGAAAGCAGGCTGGACGCAAACCGCGAGGACCACACAGTGGACAGATGACTGGTTGTCCGGGAGAGAGGATTGCAGTTGACCTCCTTGGGCCAATGCCAGAGACGGGCAGTGGAAACCAGTATATTGCGGTCATCGGAGACTATTTTACCCGTTGGGTCGAAGCCGTTGCCATGCCCAACCAAGAAGCTACTACTGTTGCACAGGCTGTGGTGGAACACTATGTGACCAAGTTCGGTGTTCCAATGGCGATCCATTCGGACCAAGGCCGCCAGTTTGAGAGCCGAGTCTTCAAAGGGATGTGCCGAATTTTGGGGATGAGAAAGACAAGGACGACGCCATACCACCCCCAATCGAATGGCATGATTGAGCGGTTCAACAGAACATTAGCCCAAATGCTACATGCCAGTGTTGACCGTCATCCAAGCGACTGGGACTTGCATATACCGCTTGTAGTGATGTCCTATCGTGCTACAGCCCATGAGACGACAGGATTCTCGCCGAATATGATGGTGTTCGGGAGAGAAGTCTCTCTGCCATCTCACTTGGTACTGGGAGCTCCTCCACGTCAGCAAGTGGAACCTACAGAGTGGGTAGGAGAACTACGGGACGAGATGGACGAGATTCATCGTAACGCCCGAGAAGTGACTGGGAAGAGCCTGCGGCGCCAGAAGCGGGTATATGATAGCAAGGCCTTTCCGCAAAAGTATAAACCTGGAGATCAGGTTTACCTGTACATTTCTGCTCCAAGACGTGGAGAGAATCGGAAACTACGAGACCGCTGGGCAGGACCATACGTGATAAAGGAAGCTCTAACGGACGTGACCTACCGCATTGCAGATGAGGACGGAGGTCTCCGGGTTGTTCACCATGACAAGCTGAAGCCTTTCTATGCTCGTGAGATGTCCACCAGTGAATCTGAAGAAACGTCTGGCGACGATGGAGATGTAGAATCAGATGATAGTGTCGGACATGGGGCTATCTTTCCTTACCCCATGGAACCATCGACTGTCGTCAGAACGCCGACTGTTGACCGGCAACCTCGATTGACCCGGGGCGGGCGTGAGATACGGCGACCCCGGAGATTTGCCGATTTCGAGGTTGATTTGCAGTCTGCATCACCATTGGATCTCGACATGGAAGCTTTACCCCCGGCCGAGGCCGAGACGGAACCGCGGCGGACGACCCGAGGTCGAGAGATTAGACGCCCCGCGCGTTATCGGGATTAATGTAATTCGGCAGTGTTTGGTCAGTGCCGTGAAGCAGGAACCTGATGTCTCCTCCTTCAGTGACGACCCAGCAGACAGCTGAGGAGAACGTCTGATGTAATTCTACCGAATTGAAGCCTTTGTTATTATACTGTGGACTATCTACCCATTCGGATAAAAGACTGCGTGTTCGTTCTACTCACCGGTGATTGGTAGCTGTGCCGAGCTCCACGACGAGGGCGTCGTGTTTTCGAAGGCGTGGGTAGTGTGACGAAAATGCCCATGACCTGGAGAATGTTATTTTCGTTCTAATGCTGACAGTGTAAATAGCATTGTGAATGGACCGACAATGGTGGATATTCGACTTACCTGTATTAACTGTGCGCTGAAACTTTCAGCGAGGGAAGTGTAAATATCCCTGACACGCATCTTGCATCGAAACCGGGCGAGAGAAGTCGAACTCTGTTGATCTGACACGAAATCCAACACCGCCGGAGTCTATACTTTCGTTTTATGGGGGCTGCCATGTTTGGGCGCGCAAAGGATTATGGGAGCCAGAGCCTATATAAGACGCGGAGAAATGGACGTTCGGCACTCTGTCATAGACATTCGGCCAGTAAGTATCGTGCGGGAGAGCACAGAGACAGGATCGCCGCAAATGCGCCGAAAGGGCCGAAAGTGCCGATTTATTGCCGAAATAGCACCGAACTGGGTTGGAAAGCCGAGAGCCGAGCCATAGCTTAGGAATAATAGATACTAACACGCACAGTATCTGATGACGAGACGAACCGCCAGACGGGGATAAGATACTAACACGCACAGTATCTGAAGACGAGATGTCCATCAACGGGAAATACAGAGCACCAAATATCCCACACTGCAGCCCATCACACAAATACCATTTTACCTGATTACATATACTTACTCACATACAAGATCGCCGGCCTTAGGGACGGAATAGATCTAATCACACTCACCTACACTAGTTACCTACAGGCCTCGGCTAGAGGTGACGGATTACACAAGCTTACATCCTCTGTACATATTTACACTGCCGCAGGGCTAGAATTATGCTTTGCCGCAAGTCTTTGAATTCTATTAAAAATCATTGATATTAATTGACATTACACTGTAAGGTAATAATGCCCTGGCCCCGATACCAGGGCATTCTTACCACATATATATGCAGACAATCTGAGCCTATTAACTCGTCCTTGGGTCAACGCCGTGAGGGCCGAAGTCGGATCGCCGAAGACGTGCAGTCTGCCGAGCCGAAGACGGGTCGCCGAAGACGTGAAGTCTGCCGAGCCGAAAGGGGTCGCCGCGTCGAGACGATTAATAACGCTTAGATGAACTGGGCCGTGTAACCTTACACACGGTAGACGTTCCATACAGTCCGGGGCTACGCCGACGACCGGAGACTGGGCCGTGACGCGTCAGATAGGGTCTCATGTATATATTGTATATTATTCGTCTTTCTCTTTACGATAAATATAACTATTAACGATAACTACCTCTAGAGTAGGGATCTTTATTACAGGTATTGTGCGCGTACAGAGCTGTGTACATAGCAGAATACAATATTATTACTTTATTATTGCCTTGGTTGCTTCTACAGGTCCCCCCATCCTACCTCCTCGATCCAGACAAGGTGACAGGTTGAATCGGACCTTCCTCGTTGGCCAATTCCAGTCATACGAGACTGCGTTCACATCAGCCTGACAATTTGTCACAGGGGCCTGAGACCAGGCCGCCTCAAGTCTCGTGTACACCGCAAAGATAGACGTTTTCTGACCGCTCGAACGTCACACTTCAATCTGTTTGAATGAGAAGTGATTGTTCTACTAAACGATTTTATCCAACTCCACTTGAAGATATATCGTGTTCCATGGCTAAGAACCAGTTAGTCATGTTGTACAAAATATAGTACAAACGTCAAATCTGTAAGCCAACCGCTACCAAGAATATATCCGGCCTCCATAATCAAAATAATTATTCGCATTCGTTTTATACAAGCTAGTTTATTTCATAGCAGACTAGTAAGCCCTTTCCTGTAATGATTATTATTGGTATTGTGATTGCCCATTGTGGGAATGAGATGGAGGTGTGGTGGGTTGACCTTGGACCTCCTGGTGGATCATCGAGCAGAAGTTACATGACTGTGACGTCATCTGAGAAGTCATCAGTAGTAGAGAAAGCGCAGCTAGGGCTGGAATGGGTGCATGTGTGTTGGTTTTGATCTTGGGTATAAAGTGGGTATATGTGGACAATATTGGGTCCATTGTGCAAAGTGGCACTCGGCGAGTGTTAGGGAAAGCGATCGGACTGGGGTCGCACTAGGGATTACATAAACACATAGGAAGTAATACTAGTCCATATATTGGTGACTAGTGGCATGTGGTGCTTAACGGACGTTTAGAGGGTCATTTGCGTCCTAGGTCCAGAGATACGTGCATGCGCACTCGATAAGTAGTATCAGAAGGGCGTATGGATTGCTTTGGGGAAATGTAGGTCATATTTGGCAACCTCCCCACAGCGCATGCTCCATTTCGCAGGCTCCATTACCATCCCTGCCACCAATAGCGGAAGTTGACCTTTACTACGTTGCTATGACGTATAGGGGAAACCAACCAACGCACGGTTCAGTTTGAATCCGGCCGAACAACTCCTTCAGTTTTGCACATCAGCGAAATACTTTTCATATGCTCTGTCCAGGTAAACAGAGAAAATTATCTCCAGATAATTCTTTTTAACGCTAGGTCAACAGAGGTATTATGCAGATTTGAAAAGTAATCGAAATGTTCGGCAAACATCTATTTTACTATATATGATGTCACTTCCGGCGATGTGCGCGAAGGCCCCGAATCCGGTCCAAAAATCTAACTGGTGGCTGGGGTGTTATTAGACCCCCAGCGAGGTGGTTGCATATTTGGTCCAAATGTGGTGTGCTTGTTATTCTATTAAAGGTCTCATTGTGTACAACAAGACTGGGTTGCTAACATTGACTCATTGATAGAGTGAAGTGCGATCCAACGCTCCAAGCCATCCTGAAAACCAAGTCACTTAGAAGATATTATGTTTCCACTCATACGGGCTCTAAAACATGCGGTTAAAAAGTTAATAGTCACGATTTCGACATCGAACTTATGCTTGCGATGTTAAGGGTCGTCATGCCGACCCTCAAAATCGAAAAGCCCCAAATGGCCAAATTATCGACATGGTCGACCCGTAACATCACAATGAAAATTGTCGACCCGTAACCTCGCAAGGACATTGCGATGTTAAGGGTCGAAGCGATGTTAAGGGCTTCTACAGCGGGGGTTTGCGTGAGGAGTTCGGTGATAATATCAGTTGTGTGAACCGGTACCCACTTTCTGTCATCCTTCCACCACTCGTACCTCATCCATCACCACATTTTCCACACAATCATTTTAGTACTGAATCCATGGACAATTTATACCATGTTATATGAATTGAACTGCTGCAAACAGAACAACAAAGGATCCCCAACGAAGATTCAGAACAAATGCAAAACGTGCCAAGGTCTCTTGCTAAAGTGACTGCTATACTCGATTGCATACGACAAAGCTCCTGTGAGCTGTGCTCTGAGGGGAAACAGCCAGAACACACAGAATTGAGTCGACGTCAGTTAGTTTACAATATATAGACCTTAAGACGCTACTGTGGTTGCGGGAAGGAAATATCTGTTACAGATCGTTACAATAAAGAACAAAATATCTACGAATTTTCTTCCATGAACTACACAGTCCGTCTTAGTCCGGCGGCATAGATCAATATTGGAGCTGAATTGTTCATTTTTTGATACCAGTATGAGACTCACCATACGTGTAATATATAAAGGTACATGAGACAATCATTTTTTGATATAGTGCCAAGCTGGGGAGGGCCTCGTTACAGTGTAAAGTGAATCTCAGTATCAGTGCATATTATGCATATTGGTGCTACAAATGAAGAGAGTGGGGTTACTCAAATACACACACTTTTCTTGTAATCGCATAGTTTCAATCAAGGAACATTACTTAGAGTGTTAATGTCATAATATATTCTTCCCGACCAATCATGTGACGTCACGTAGGGATCATATCCAAATGACGACAAATACGGTACTCTACGGGATAGAGTTACCCAAATGGACGTCTACTTCTGGGTTTGAATATAATCTGATAGAAGAAAGTACAATTTCAATCGGGTTGGATTGGAAGATATTTCATTATGAAAAAAACTTTCATCTAGTTACTCATTTGGCAGCGCTTACTTGGAGACCGTTTCAAAATGACGATATATAACATCCTGGCTAAGCTTGGTCAAGAGGAATTAAATTCTGTATTTTGTGTTCAGGATTGAAGCCTTGTTGATATTAAACCTACTTGGCCTGCGCAATTTGGGGTTTTGCGGTTTTGTCGCAACCTGCAGTTGCGAGGGGGGTGGGGGGACTATCTTCAGAGCGAGAGCGTTAAACTGTTGCACACTATATATGTGTCAATTACTACCAGAAAATGTAAATAAAAATATAAATAGATGCCTCGATGTTTTGAACTTGGCTCCACAGAGGGACCTTGTATATATTTCGATGGGTAGATGGCCCGAGGTCAGGTGCAATACAGAGTACCAAAATAAAATAGTTCCACTACAAGAAATTGTTCAATTGGCATGAAGTACAATATATATTATATATTATATGTATATCAGAAAAATTTCAAGGCACTGAGTCTCATCATTCTCGAGTAACAGAGCTGTGAAGTAGTGCATTCGTGCAAAATAGTTGATTGTGGAAAACAATTCCTATTGTTCTCTGTAAACACATAAAGATAAACGATAACCAGAACCAGATTTGGTCTACGACTACATATTGGAACAGCGAGTATGCTGTATCAAGCTGGTTCTGGTTATCGTTTATCTTCATATGTTTATAGAAAGAAATACGAGATGTTTTTGCCTCAAAATTGGCGAATTTGGCGATTTTGCACGAATGCACTACTTCACGGCCCTGTTATTCGAGAATGATGAGACTCATCAAACTTTTCTGAGTATACAATATAATATTGTACTTCATGCCAACTGAACAATTTCTGCAATATTTTATTTTTGGCACTTCTACCACACCTGTTCTGGGGCCATTTACCCATCCAAACATACATGGTCCTTTGCTGAGCAGACCAGGAAAGTATTATTTGGTGAGAAATAAAGTGTGTTCTGCTTCTTCGGTACAG
This sequence comes from Hanleya hanleyi, assembly GCA_036873755.1. NCBI lineage: Eukaryota > Metazoa > Mollusca > Polyplacophora > Lepidopleurida > Hanleyidae > Hanleya > Hanleya hanleyi. Next base: position 31,198 of record JAVTVY010013551.1, read on the forward strand.
AAAAATATTATACATGTTACAATTTTCTATTCTTCGGGAACTATATAGGGATCGCCCTCCCCCCCCAGATAGTTTCCCATTATTTTCGAAAAGCGATAGAACGGCAATTCATGATTTATCGCACAAATGGAAGCTATTTAATCGATTTGTGTACTGTCTATATCCGTTGTGGCGGAAGAAGCGGGGGTACCCGGAGAGATCCACCGCCCGTCGGCAAATAACTGGCAAACTTTTACACATGCATGCACCACCGGGGCTCCAAGGTTCAAGGTTCTTTATTTGCTGATCACAGCGCCCGTTATCGAGCAGATATACAATCAAGCGAAGATAATTACGTATATATACATATAGAGTAACCTAGTTGATTAGAAATAATTTGATTTACGGAAAAATAGCAGTCGTGATACAAGGAACAATAATGCCAGGAGCAACGATTTCGCTGGCATTTTACAATAAATTATGATCTTACTGACTAGTATCTGTGTGTAACACTAAACACGTATATTAGCTAACATCTCTCATTCCTGTACCAGTAACACATTTGTCATGTTTAGATGCCAATCCATCAATCATATTGCTACGTGCGCTCATACAATCATGAACAAACTTACCTAAATTTTTCACAATAATTGGATCCTCGCGCGATAAGAGCCGTATAAATTTGTTTGAAATATCGAGTTGAGAAAAGTTGGCATTCATGCTATCACATTTAAATAGAAATATGTCCCGAAAATTATCATATTTATTTCATTCCATTTAAAAATGGAATTCATCTTCAACCTTACCAGCATTGCAAAGAGTACATAAACGCTTATCTGGTGGTACTTTGGCAAATCTACCTTCCTCAATCTGAAGGTCATGGCTACTTGTTCGTAGCTTACATAAGTCACTGCGATGATCTCGATTCAGAATAGAAAGTAAGGTTCCAACACAAAATTTTGCTTGAAGGTTCTATATGTTCTGAGTTTGTTACCATAAGCTACGTTGGGACGGTCGGTAAACAGTTGTTCATTCCACCAATTACAAAATACAGAAGAGAAACTTCTTGCAGCTTTGGAAACTAAGCTACCAACAGATAAACTTTTTTTCTGTTCATATAAATGACTTAGATTTAAGAATGACAATATACTTTTAATACCCGTTACCCAGGTCTTTTTTCCTTGGGTGTCCAATTTGATAGAAAAATCAAAAGCTTTCTTTAATAACGTATCATCAGGCATTTCAAATAAGCGACGCCAGTATTTAAGCATTGAACAAATAACATCAATTAGCACAGGACGTCGACCGAGTTCACCTAACACAGCACAATTTGTACATTTGGAGTTGACCCCCAGAATGTATTTACAGTACTTCAAGTTAAGTCTTTCAAGTGGTTCATTCTTAAGATAGTTATCTAAAAATGATTTTTTACTCAATTTTGTGACAATGGATGATCCCCATATTTCTGAACAGTAAAGCAAAATAGGCTTAATAGTATGATCAAATATATGCAAAGAAGTGGAGATTCCAGGAGGGTTACAAGAAAAACATTTTCGAATTTTGAAGAATGCCTTAGATGCCTTGCCATTCAGTTGAACTTTGGCCAAAACCCGTGTCGTACAGCCATACTTAGAACACATTACTGGGTGTTCTACCAGAAATGAACATCTCCATCTCTTCCGAATCAGTCAAAGATTTATCTGTTGTCTACAAGAGGAAACTTGTTCATCACCATTAGCTTCTCAATTTCACAATCATCTGTGCTATATCACTATGTTATATGTACCTGAACGGACTCCCAACTACGAGTGAAAGAAAGACATGGTTTCTCAGCTACGAGTGAAAGTAAGAAATGTGACGACTTTAATCAACGTCACAAAACATCTTTTCTGAAAATTATAAATCGGGGCTATATACCACCAAGCACCTCGTCTAATGTCCTCAAATTCGATGGCACATATCGCATGATGGCAATATATGAGCGTTCCAGACCTATGGCGTTGCATTTCATAACCTGTGTCTAATTCCTTTAACCCGGGGCTATGGACCGTACGAACACAATTGTAAGATCCTCATGGTTTGTATATGAACAGTCACAATCAAAGCGAGATAATCATTCTCTAGATAACGAACAACACAACGGAAATTATATGGATTAAGAATAGTGATCAGCGATACGGATTTGATATTTTTGGAACATCATTGTGTCTTGCCGGCATTATTAAAAACTGCTGAGCACTTCTTCGTTGCAGGAAACGTGTTTATGATTATTTTTTTTAATTAGGTGCTAGTGCTGAATATGAATTAGATCTTTGGAATATGGACGCGGAAATTCTCAGTCACGCGAAAATTCTTTAATGGACGATGACTGAATATTGAATCGCTCTGGTTTGCACTTTAATTATCATTTTAAGCGATCATACCCCTACCTTCAACCTCCACCTATATCATTGCACCTATATCAATCCACCTTATAGCTCAACAGGATGCGTTGTCCCTAGACCTACACTCTTGTTGGTAGCAAGTACTTTTCACAGAAATCGCATCTTAGATTGCAACGATGTTTTTACACTAGTTTGTGCTAGCTTGACTCTTATCATTGAAGCAAAATATTTTGAACGCAGCGTCAGTCCAAATGTTCAGATAAAACTCAAACTCCGGGTACTCCAAAAACATATGAAGTTAAATTGCGAACATCAGCGGTTAGCTCTTCCTTGAAATTTTTCGAAATCTTTATATCCGATTCAATATCAATAATACTTCAATAATTCTAAACTTTCATCAAAGTTGAACATTATAAATTAGGAAAGAATGCTATTGAATTATTATCAGGATAATACTCTATTGATCATATTCTAACAAAACTTTTATTGAAAGCACAATAAGAACAGACCACATGATGCAAAATTTAGTTCAACAGAAACACTTAGATATCTTTGATTATGGTGTACATGATATCTGTGTATCAATTAACGGATTTCAGAAGTTTTACTTAGAATAGATGTTATTGGAATATATAGGTAAAAGTGACAGAGCTACAAATGAAGCTGCTTTCATTTTAGCTTTCCTTCTTGTAGCAGTTTAAAAACAACTCCATAATCAATAAACACCTAGAAGCATATCCTCATCAAAACTAATTCAGAAATGTGGATGATTTAAGCATGTCATCCACTGAATTTTGAACTTTTTTAGTCGTAATTTGGAGCTGGTCCCCAAGTTTATGATTATGTGCAGGATACATAAATAACGAACTATTGTAATGTATCCTCTTTGTCTCACATGTATCACACAAACACCTGCTGTGAAGATATAAATTCCATTGAAACAAATAAACCTGGATATATTATATAAGCTCTATAACATTGATGGTACAGGTATACTATGCTATGATGTAACAATTGTCAGGAAGCATTCATCATTATGCTTTAACGATTTTCATACCTAAGCTGCCCAAAGGTACCAGATTGAACGCCTGCTATACCAATGAGATGCCAGGGACACATATATACACAATTTGGTAGAAAATGTTCAAATCATTATTGAGGTTGAGACAAATTCTAATTTCAGCTCAAAGTTGAAGATCGTCCCTCTGTGACATCACAAATTTAGGACGGAGTAGTAAATGTGATATATATTGACTTCCCTGTGTATACTGGTCCACCATTTAACACTTAGCTGTTTTAGATTGGCCATCAATTGTGAATGTTACTCTAGTTCAAATCCTCAAACCGCCTTGTCAGGGAACTGAATATATGACATTTTTTATAAACATTCCTTTAGCCTACAAAAACTTGTACTATTATATGAATCCAATCAATGTCTAATTAATATATATACGGTTGTCTCTCTTGTATTGTGATTATCTGCTATTATATGAATCCAATCAATGTCTAATTAGTATATATACGGTTGTCTCTCTTGTATTGTGATTATCTGCCCTTAATAGGCACTATGATAAGCGAATGAAACAAACTTGAACCTTTAGTCTATAGTAACATGGACTGCCCCATATCACAAAGTAATCCATATGGGCCACCCCAGCAACCTGCAAAGTGTTGCACTATAGTTGGCATAAAAAAATGAACAATTCATCAGCTATGCCGCAGGACTATATCTACAGTTACTAACGGTAAAAACTCCATTAACTGTCATATTTCCTTCCTTCTTGCATAACACAATCCGCGACTTGCACAAAATTCATGTTAATCCTTTATCAAAGTGCTGCGACGATAACACTATCTCTTGGGGCGGAACTTTTAACCATTGATAACTGGTGTAAATATGATAAACAAGGACCAAAATATCTTACTATTCCAAGAAAGGACTATCAAGCTTACATATGTGATAAGTTTGGCAACTTCAGATCAAAAATAATCCAGTTAGCATTGATAAAAATATTTACTAGGTTAAAGAGAATTAACAAACCGTTATGCAAACGCATCTCTGTACACCTGCCGGTGGTATCAGAGCATCTCTTTGTTAAAGGATTAACTTGAATTTTGTGCTAGTCGAGGACTACGGTACCCATCCATCATAAAACACAAGATTTCCACAGTTTGTTCTATTTACAATATACATTTATTCGTTACCATACTCATCCATATTTTGACGAAAGGACATCAGGCAAATATGTAACTGATTTAATATATACATACACTTTCTTTTATGCCAAGGATTGATTGCATCATTAGATTAATCTATATACATAAGTACTTTAAGGCACATCAAATGTCATTACTCTAGACAAAAATTTCATTTAAAGTCTCAGTTTCAATCAAACAGAATAGTCCAAACGCAACTTAAACATTTACGATATAAAGGGGAGGAATACAGTACACAAATTTATCATTTGTCATGTCGTAAATGGATTACAATTTCCATCTGAGTGATCAAAATTGGAATAGTTTAACACAGTTATACTGCATAACCACAGCATAGCTAATACCACATTTAACACAGTTATACTGCATAACCACAGCATAGCTAATACCACATTACGCATGTTAAGGTCAAACCCATGATGAAGGCCTGAATATTTTGTTCATTAATTACAATTTCTTCCAATGAAAAAATAATTGTTCAAATAATACGGCAACAAGTTTGATACTAATCAAATTTCTCCTAAACTCCTTAACATAAAACAATAGCACAGGAGTAGTTGGCAAAGAGAAGGTACCAAAACTTTCTTTGTGATCATGATATTTTGCTTGGAGGTTCAATTATTGACATGCAATGCAGGGTGACAACCAGCTAGATGGTAGCACAGTCCACCATTCCAATCACATGTTGACCGATTCAAGGGTAATTCCACACAAATTTCAACATCCTCTTCGCCATCACTATCACCCATTTTCTAATCATATCTCTCATATCATGGAGGTATTAAATTTAATACCTTCATGCCCATACCAAGGCATAAGTTACGACATGTGGAGGCTTTTCAGCTTTTTGAGATCAGTTTGATATGACCTCTGCATATATAAACATGATTCAGGGTCCTATCAAAATACCATATATCATAAGGCAGTGACAAAAGTGGTTTTTGCCTCATTCACAAACTTTTTACTTTATCCTATTATACCAAATGAAAGGATGTTGTGAAATTTACCTTTGACTGACAAGTCAAAATTTAGTTTTCTCGCTATCAATAAAAAATGGATCACAGGTAGCCTGGCATGTGAGCACCAATCACAGACAATTTTTGAAGTAATTAAAAGGATCATGTAAAGAACCCTAGGAATTCATTGGAAACTCCCATTCAATTGTGGATAGATGAAGACTTGAGAATTAAGTGTGTGTCAGAAAGGAAATTAACAAAACATGAATAAAATTGGCCCGGCCACAGCTAGAATAACCCCCCAAATGTTCCCTACTGGCTATTAGCACTGACAATTGAACAGTTTGGACACAGAAGAAAGAAACTATACAAAGTTACAATCGTAATGATATCATACATGTAATGATCCCAAAGTCTCACCTGGAAAGAGATACCATATATAATACTGGAAATTGGTCAAGGTATAAGCAGGGACGACGAATTATGAAATCCAATTCACATATCATACAATATTTCATAACAATGTTTGTACATTACATGGCAGATACATAGGTGATAAAAATAAAATGAGAACAAAAATAGTCAATCCAGCCAAAATTTCTGTCCTCGGTAATAGGACAAGAGAGAACAAGTTTGCTCAGAAATGCACACATAACACAACACATAACTCCATCTACATGGTACAGGCATGTATAATGAGCCAGGACACAAGACACGGATTATCCATGATATAGACACATTTTTTTAGAGCCAAAATGATTTAGGCACAGATTATGAATCATGGAATAAGCAGAGATTAGGAGTCATGATACAGACACAGATGGCATACCACTTAGCACAGATGAGCCATGTTTTTCAGGTGAAATTTGGAAGTTTTTGATATACATACAGGTTATGAACCATGGTATTGGCAAACATTATGAGCCATATGGTATATGTACTGATGGTCCATGGTTCTACGCACAGCAGAACCATGGTGAAGTACAGAATATGAGCCATGGTATATGTACTGATGGTCCATGGTTTTAGACACAGCAGAACCATGGTGAAGTACAGAATATGAGCCATGGTATATGTACTGAATGTCCATGGTTTTAGGCACAGCAGAACCATGGTGAAGTACAGAATATGAGCCATGGTATATGTACTGATGGTCCATGGTTTCAGGCACAGCAGAACCATGGTGAAGTACAGAATATGAGCCATGGTATATGTACTGACGGTCCATGGTTTTAGGCACAGCAGAACCACGGTGAAGTACAGAATATGAGCCATGGTATAGGCACAGCTGTAACAGTGTTCAGTCAACGATTATGACCCATGCAGAGTATTGGTTGTGGTATATGCATATATTATGAGCCATGGTTTAGGCACAGCTGAGCCACAGTGAAGCACAGAATATGAGCCATGGTTCAGCCACAGATTATGAGCCATGGCATAGGCACAGCCGAGCCTGTGTTGAGCCAATGATTAGGAGCCATGCACAGGTTATTGGTCATGGTATAGGCATATATTATAAGCCGCAGTAAATGCACAGCTGACTTACATTGTTCAGTCACAGATTGGCCATGACATACACAAATTATTGGTCATGGAACATACAGGTACATATTATGAGCTAAGGAACATCTGACTTAGTGTTCAGCTTCAGATCATCGGCCATGACATACACAAATTATTGGTCATGGTACAGGCACATATAATAAGCCAAGGCACAGTGAACTCGCATTGTTCAGCCACAGATCATCGACCATGACATACACAAAGTATTGGTCATGGTACAGGCATATATTATGAGTCAAGGAACAGCTGACTTACAGTGTTCAGCTTCAGATCATCGGCCATGACATACACAAATTATTGGTCATGGTACAGGCACATATTATGAGCCAAGGCACAGTGGACTCACATTGTTCAGTCCCAGATCATCGGCCATGACATACACAAATTATTGGTCATGGTACAGGCACAAATTATGAGCCAAGGCACAGTGGACTCGCATTGTTCAGTCACAGATCATCGGCCATGACATACACAAATTATTGGTCATGGTACAGGCACATATTATGAGCCAAGGCACAGTGAACTCGCATTGTTCAGTCACAGATCATCAGCCATGACATACCCAAATTATTGGTCATGGTAGTACCATGTACAGGCACATATTATAAGCCAAGGCACAGTGGACTCGCATTGTTCAGTCACAGATCATCGGCCATGACATACACAAATTATTGGTCATGGTACAGGCACATATTATGAGCCAAGGCACAGTGAACTCGCATTGTTCAGTCACAGATCATCGGCCATGACATACACAAATTATTAGTCATGGTACAGGCACATATTATGAGCCAAGGCGCAGTGAACTTGCATTGTTCAGTCACAGATCATCGGCCATGACATACACAAATTATTGGTCATGGTACAGGCACATATTATGAGCCAAGGCACAGTGAACTCGCATTGTTCAGTCACAGATCATCGGCCATGACACACAAATTATTGGTCATGGTACAGGCACATATTATGAGCCAATGCACAGTGAACTCGCATTGTTCAGTCACAGATCATCGGCCACGACATACACAAATTATTGGTCATGGTACAGGCACATATAATGAGACATAGTACATGCAAAGATTATGAGCAATGGTATAGGCTCTGATTATGAACCATGGAATATTTGCAGATTATGAGCCATGGTGAAGGCATAGATTATGAATCATGATAGACACAGCTTAGCATGCATTGGCAAAGATCAGGAGCCATGGCATAGGCAAAGCTTATGAAGCATTAGGTACAAATGATGAGCCAGAGAATTAGAATAATGACCAGTTCAACAGTTCCGACCTGCGACTACTGATATTGTGTTTTGTGATTGACAGCTAGTTGTCATCATAACAAAGGAAATAAAGTTTACTGACTGACACGACCAACAAGGAATACACAAGCTTATAACTAACTGCAATAGTTATCATCTAGAAACAGCTGATCAAGATAAAATTTCTCAGGAAATGGATATATTCTATTCTATCAATAACCAGCAAATAATCCAGTAACGTCCTAAATTACAAGCAAAAATTGATCACACCATGGATCCTAATTTCACAAGCTGACAGTTTTTATATTATATTATATGGAATTTCCATGATCAAAGATTAATTTACCAGTACATGTACAGGTATATAAGGCAGCAGCAAATATTGCATATTACCTCGGAATAATGTAACCAGTTCTATTTGTCCCAGATATTACATATTTATATATGAATTGATCATTCTTCTACAATACAACCCAAAATTATGGAAGGTTTGATGAACAAATATGTTCCATGAAAAAATGCGTGGTTAAGGAGCAAAATGCTGGTTAATCCTATCATACATAGCACTTGTAATCATATCTACTGAACAAAGAATTATGAAATTCAAATTGTGTTTGATGGGCTGCTAAATCAGAATGGGAAGTGGCCCTTGAACTACAATTTCAAACAACAGCATCCAGTGTCAGAACAAAATGAGCAAGCAATACGTCCTGTGTTGAGGCAAAGATAGTGAGGTGCCAAAATAAAATATCAGCCAAGAAAGAAATTGTTTGATTGTTATACCGTACTAATAAATTACCATATTTCGCTGTATACATAGAATAATTTTATGACTTTGAGTATCATGCATGATTCTAGAATAACAGGGTCTTGAAATAGTGTATTAGCTAGCTATTGGATCGGCGAATATCTTGAATAAATTAATTCTGGTCAATGTCGATCTTCATATTTGTACATTGAGGAACATGAGAACTAGGTGTTTTCACACATTTAATTGGCAGGATACTCGAGAATCACGGGTATTTTGTGTATACAAGAAAATGTTGTACGTTATGCTAATTGAACAAATTCTTTAATAGGTAATATTTTACTTCTGGTCTTTCAACCATACACCACAGGGGTAGATAGATCCTTAAATGCTAGTTACAATTTCATCAATTTAACTGTCTTTATATTTTTCAAAAATCTCATTATTACATCAATTGTTCCCACTGAAAGACTTACAAATTCAGAATGCCCCAAATGACAGCAATCCATCAAATTGTAAGCCACAATATTCACATTCCTAACACAGGAAAGGATTCAAATTGTATGCCCCCTTTCCGCTTTATCACTGCCCCATTGTTCTGTTCTTTTTTGGTGGGTAATTATAAAAATTCTGTTTCAGTCACTTTTTTTGCCATGCTTCACATAATACATTTTATCAAACAACAAGTGATAATACGATGTTTCGATGCAAGATGGTCTCCAGGGCTTTCGCCAAATCCGAAAATGTGACCTGGTTATGAGACCTACATTCCTTGGGATTATATTGTGGTGAAATTATGAAGCGATCAGTGAACTTTGAATTTTGCACCCAATTCACTCTTTTTGGAACAATTTCATACTTCAGGACCTATGTTGTCTGCTTTGGAATGTAGAATAACATATAATATAGCCATTTTCCTGGTCCAAATCGGTTATGGACGGAGATCCAGCCTGGACAAATAAATATATCCCATTCACTTAGGTTTGATAAACAAAGGGCCATAACTCTTGAAAATATAACCGAAAGCAGAGAAGCTTCACGCTGCACACCTATGGGTCACTGACCACATATCATGCAAATTTCATACTTGTCCATACAATATTAACCGAGATCCAGCCCTACAAGTCCCAATTCACGAAGATTTGATGAAAAAAGAGCCATAACTGTTGAAAATATATGCGAAATGTGAAGAAAATTCACGCTGCACAACTACAGGGCACTGACCACATATGCTGCAAATTTTATAATTGTCCATACAATATTACCCGAGATACAGCCCGGACAAGTCCCAATTCACAAAGATTTGAAGAAAAAAGGGCCACAACTCGTGAAAATATAAGCAAAACGCGGAGAAACTTCACGCTGCACAACAATAGGGCACTAACCACATATCCTGCAAATTTCATAATTGTCCATACAATATTAACCGAGATCCAGCACGGACAAGTCCCAATTCACAAAGATTTTAAGAAAAAAGGGCCATAACTCTTGATAATATAAGCAAAACACGGAGAAACTTTACGCTGCACAACCATGGGGCACTGACCACATATCATGCAAATTTCATAATTGTCCATTCAATATTAACCAAGATCCAGCCCGGACGGTCCCATTCACAGAGATTTCAGAAAAAGGGCCATAACTCTTGAAAATTATACCGGAACTCGAAAAAAAACTCTACGCTGCACAACTACGAGGCACTGGCCACATTCCATAAGAGTTTCAATCCTGTCCATCAAATATTAACCGAGATATTGCGCGGACAAGAAATTCGGACAGACGGACAAAGCGATCGCTATATGCCCCCCCCCTATAGTTAGAGGGGGGGCATAATTAATTCATATTGAGAGAAAAGGGGAATGGTAGTAATGCCTAAAAGGCAAACCACATGACATCCCAAGGGCATCAAGAGGATTCTCCCGGTTATCCATCTGGGGAATCCTGATGATTCTCTAGAGCATCCAGTTGATTCACTTGGGGTCTCCTGAGGTGTTGTTGCTGGATATCCGTTAAAGCTTTACTACGATTCCCCTGCTTCTCTCAGTTCAGTGCAAGTTACAATCTTGTCAGTGTGGTGATGCTTTATATTTTTCAAAATGTCATGATTTCATCAAATGTTCCCACTGAAAAACTTATAAATTCAGAATGCCTCATGACAGCATAAAGGGATATATATCACAGTTTGAAAGTACACTTCTCTTTCATATGTAGGAAGTAAGAAATACAACAATATTGTGAGCAATGTTAATATCAACTTATATATGTATACGGACTGTTCAACATTCATTATCACCAATTTTCAATCTGCACTGGTCCAAGAATTTGGTCCAAAAGTGGAAAAAACAACAAAATATGCTGATTTTTCCATTGTTCCAATACTTCATAATTATAACTAGATTTCACAAACAGAATATTATAAATGAAGTCAATGCAATGACGCCTACAAAATACAAGAATTAAAGAAATACTGTCATACACTAATTCCCTCCACATAACTGATTTTAACTACCATGATGTGCTGAAGTCTATAGCACACCCTGCAACTAAACTGCTGGTACTTCTGAGATTACCTGGACTTGCCCATTTGATAACTTCTCTCTGCCCTACAGGTAGGCTTCTCTTCCCATGAACCATAATGACCAGCTAATCAGTAACCAATCACATTCTTAGATGCCAACATGTGACACACTTAATTTCTCAGTACATACAAGTATATCCCTCCAACATCCGTCTTGAATCTGCATCACATTCTTGACACAATGGTTTGTTTGGTTGCAGAGTGCCAAATACTATTCAGTAGTATAGAGAATGATGGAACAATTGTATCATGGGAAACCTTCCAGCTTTGAAACACTGAATTGGCGGATTCAAATTATCAAAAAGAAATATCATTTTTTTCATTGGCTTATTGGAAGAACATTGGCCAACCACAGAGTTTCTGTTACAGACTATTAAAGTCATCCATGTCATATCCACAGTCAAACCATTTTTTATAGCTAGAGGTGATGGGGTAATCTATTTTGTTGGACTAGTTTTTCTTTTTTTCTTACATGGAAAGTACATTGTCAGTTTATAGTCATGATATCAGCAGCCAAACATTTCTTGTGAAGCATATGTCATGTACAAGAATCCATCCTCATCTTTCTCATCTCGATAAATTTCCGCCAGTGTCGTTGACATGCTTGCGATGCTTTTGTTACTCACCAGCAAGTAAAAAGCCTGATTCGCATTCAGGGACATCCGATTTCTACAAAAGAGAAAAGAGAAAGACTTGACTGAGACATGTTTTAGCATATTTGAATGTACAAGAAGATTACTGAAAACTTTGTAGACTGAGTTAGGCCATGCTGTTAGTTAATTATTCGTCTCTTATGACTCTCTAACATCTAAATATTAGGGGCAAATACATGTAATTAAAATTCATGTGGAATTTAACATTTTCAAGTGCAAGAGATCCTTTCTTCATGCATTTAGTTTGCAGGATAACAAATAATTATTGGATGTAGCATGTACATTTTAGAAATGAAGGTCACAAGAAACAAACTACTAACAATGGCCTTTTTGCTCCAGCTTGCTCAGTTGGTGTTTGGAATTTACGACAATTTTGCTATTCATTCTCCTTAAAAAACAGAGTACAAATGTGGAACTATCTCTATATTGTAGAACATCACAACTGGTTATAAACTATACAAACAACAACTGTACATGTAGAGCCAAGCGACACACAGAGCACAGCACAAACAACAAGTGTACATGTGGAGCACAGCACAAACAACAACTGTACATGTGGATCCAAGTGCACAAATAACAAGTATACATGTGGATCCAAGTGCACAAATAACAAGTATACATGTGGATCCAAGTGGCACACAGAGCACAGCACAAACAATTTTGTACATGTGGATCTAAGTGCACAAACAACTACTGTACATGTGGATCCAAGTGGCACACAGAGCACAGCCCAAACAACTGTACATGTGGATCCAAGTGGCACACAGAGCACAGCACAAACAAGAACTGTACATGTGGATCCAAAAGGCACACAGAGCACAACTGTACATGTGGATCCAAATGGCACAGAACAAACACCAACTGTCATAGAGTGGCGATTCATGTGCATTTAGACACTATTTAACAACAAAATGCTAGACCATCGTCACAGAAAGAAGGGGAGGTAACCAGTCTATATGTATTTGTTAACAGTATAATATCCTAGCCATATATACCATGGACTATATGATGATGGACCATCTAACTTCAGCAAATTGAAATTCCATTCTGCTTCTGTCACTATATAGGATCTTATGTGCCCAGATTTGATATCATATCCAATGGCATTATCCCATTCAAATATCACACCAATCACGATGATTACTGCCTCAGGAGCTAATTATGTGTTACCACCCGACAGCCTCAAAGATTTTTTCAAAACCGTCATGACCGTGCTGTGAAAGGTCAACCATCCAGGTAGCTAGAGGTGCTTTTCAATCAGGCTGCATACATTCTACAGTGATGGACACAATCATGGACATCGGATGGAATCAAATAGGATAGATTCCATGTATTAATATTGTTGTCTGGCATATCATTGGAATTGTCAGTAACTATGGGTCACTAGGGAAATGATAAAATCCAGAGCGATCCATAATTTTGGTGGCATTGGTGGCAGATGGAAAGCTTTTCTGGTTTTATCTCTTTTAAATTATGATTATCATGCATGTCTTTTAGCCGATTCTATTACAAAAACAAAAATTTATTGCGGGAATGATGAATGAATTGTCATTCACAGAGATTATTTAGTTGAGATATTAGAGTCAACACTATTCAACACATTTAATATTAGATTTTATTAACGAATTACCGGTAATACATTTTTGTTACATCACCTCAGATTTCATTTTGCTGTCGGGCAATCTTTTTTTTATATCAGAATTTTATAACAACTCATTCTTCCATATGATCTACATCGCCTCGGGTTTAAGAATCAATGAAAACCCGAGCGGTTGATGTCCCTGATGTTGAAACAATTGATTTGGCTTGGAATCACAACATTCATTAACTGGCATGGAGAGCAATCCCAAGTGAGATCCAGTAAGAAGGTACAATGTACCCACAATTACCGAATTTGTCCTAATCTGGTCAGGTTTTCAGAAATTACTGTCCGGAAACAAAATTTTGACTTGGACCACAGGTGGCATCACCTATAAGAGGATCGGCATGAAAAACAATCCCAAGTGAGATCTTGAAGATTGGGGGCCCGCATACCAAATTTGGAAAGAATCTGTTCAAGTTTTCAAAAGTTATTGTCCACAAACAAAATTTTAACTTGGCCCCTAGGTGGTCCCACCCATAAGCAGATCAGTGTGAAAAACAAACGCAAGTGAGATATTGAGGTTAGGTACCCACACACAAAATTTGAAAAGAATCTGTTCATTATGTTTTCAAAAGTTTTTGTCCAGAAACGAAATTTCAACTTTGCCTCCAGGTGGTGCCAACAATATGTGGATCAGCATGAAAAACAATCCCAAGTGAGATTTTGAGGCGAGGTACTCATATACCAAATTTGAAAAGAATGCATTCTGTTTTTCAGAAGTTGTTGTCCAGAAACTAAGATGGACGGACGGACAGATGGATCCTCATACTGTAGCCCCCCTTTAGGTCTTCGGGGGACAATCAATTACTGTGTGTCAAGTCTGAGGTAGGCCAATGTGAGGTCACAGATAAACTTTTGGCTCTAGCAGTGCATGTCCAAAAACTTCTTATAGTTCAAGTAAGAATTTTATGGATCAGTGAGTCAGCTGTACTAATGGTATAATACAGGTCACTCATGAGTAGTCACGTTTGGCCTGGGGATTGGAAAGTGTGTGGAGTTGGGGTGGTGGGCTGGAGGCAGAAATGGTATATATTCCATGATTAAGATTTTCCTAAAACTACATGGAAGATAAGCATGATAAGGAAATTATTAGTGATTATTTGTGAGATACGGTAATCACTCTATTCAATTACAGGTAATGAAATTTTCCACCATAAAATCTGGGCATGTTCAAATTTATTAGCAGATAAAAAAATGATTTTAGAGAGTGATCAAATTTATTAGAACAGCCAATTGAAATTTGCCTCAAAAATGGGGAAACTGAAGTTTGATATAGGGGGATTGGACTATTAGAGGGAAGAATTCTGATTGATGGGGAGATATATGTAATACTCATAATACGTACTCCTCCTGAACAATGATTTCAGCTGTCCACTCTTCATTGATACTTCATTACTCTTGCTAAATATTGATACTTCATATCGCCAAGGTTGTCGTTAGGGGGGGTCGTTGGGTGTGAGCGACCCCATCTCAGTATGGAACGGTATTATTTTCCTGTGTTGGATAGCCTAGTCCTGGGCACTTTAATATGTAGCCATACAAAATGAACCCCTCTCAAAAAATCCTGGTGATGCCCATGATCATCATTGTACCTTGGGTTTAATACACATTTAGGATATTAGTTGTCTTGTTTGTCAGAATGTTCCACTGTATCATCCTCAATCTCTATCCTCTATACCCGTATACAAGTGTTTTGGAAATTGTATGAGGTGGTTACCATAAACCAATGATTTCAAGAAAACTACGTAATTGCATGTCAGTACCATGTGAACTCTGTTGATGATGAAATTCATTTGTGATATGTTGCTCACACAATGAGAATGCGAGATGTTGTCTTTCTGAAGTAGTACTGGTATATTGTAAAACGTGCATTGTGCCATCTGCTATATATATGTTTATTTATTGCCACTCATCCAATGTAAATTGTGTTCATGTCAATAAAAGCATTATAATTTGAATTTACACATCAAAGCTGGCCTCGTCTCCTTTCTATACTCACATTGTACCAACCTAGCCCAGAAATTTGTTCACTTGAAAAGTGCCATTATTACTGTAAAAATACAGTCATTCAGCTCATTTCAGATCAGAGATTGCTCTGGACATTCAAAATGGGTACCACACCTGAAAACCTAGATTATGGCCTGTGACCAGCGACTGACCTAAACTGATTGACCTACCAAACTACTGACCAGCAGACCTCGTCTCAGAAGGTCAAACTGGTCAAGATCAATGGGCTTAACAGTGGACATAATGCCTGATCACAATATACATGTAGCTGAGGGGTACTAGACATAGGTACTCTCAGGACAATACCCACTTCCATTGAATATGATGGACAGGGAATAAATTACATGTATAGGTAGAGTATGTACTCAAGCCTAGGTATTGTAAAACCTATTTGTGCAGTTGACAGACTTGACAATGCACCCCTCTAGGTCACACTAAAACTGTTTGATCTAGATTTAGATATTCATGTTTAATCTCTAGAAGGTGAAGGGTGCAATGTGAGGAACAATTAAGCACTGAAAACAATGAATGTTAACCAATGGTTTTGGAATGTCATTTCACAGTTAAAATTGATTTTCTCAGCTAATTATATACCAGTATACTGGCATACATAATGTGAGGTCCATATGTGGGCACAAAGACACAACGAAGCTTTTAAGACATCAAACACTCTATATGAATGTGGCTTACGTTTGCTGTTTCTGTCTGTCATCAAAGATCAAAGTTTTGACCCAGTGTCACCTCTGCAGTACAGGTGTTTTTATCCACTGAAGCAAAACTGGTCAATTTACATTTTTTTGACCAAAACAAATTTAATAATCCAACTAATCTTATTAAGTATGTCAGTTCCCAGTAGTCACTTTCCTCAGCAAGATCCACCTAAAATCAATGACAATCTGCCCTTTTTATTCCTCAGACAAACCCTAACATTGCGGGGAATAAAGAGAAACTATCTGTGAACTGACCAAAGACTTTAGCTGATTTACTGGTTTGTATAATTTCACTTTGCCCTATCTTTTAACCCAGGAGACTGTTTCGAACTGGTAACTGACATAATTATATACATGTGCTATATTTTCACCATGCTTAGAAGAAAGCAATTATTTGGCAAATATTAATGAAAATATGCCAGCTCAAACCAGTTCAAAATAATGTCCTGGGCTAAAAGAAAGTGCGAAAGGAATTTATACGAACCCGTAGCTTGAAGTCATGGGTCCGTGTACAGACAGGCTCTTCTTAATTTTCCTAATAACATGCAACTGAGCCATTACATATACACTGTCAAACGTATACACATGCGAGAATAGTTATTGTCAAATAATGCCACAAACCTGATAATGGTGACAAATTGTGACATGGACAATTCTTGTGGGACCAGGAATTTCGTTTTGTCCAGAATTGGTAACTGTGTCTCTTTGTGGTATCGCTCTACTATCACCTGTGAAACAAAAGAACCAGAATTAGAAATCAATAATAATGGATGTACATGTATATGGCTCATCTTCCATGTGAAGTGTCACAAAACAAAGCAGAACAATAGTCTGTCTGAGTATACAACAATGAGTTTAACCTCAAATATTTTCAGTAATATAAAGACTGGAACAATACAAACTTACATGGAAGATGGACCGGAAGTGTTCACAAATTATACAATATAATTTCAAACTTAATCACATGCAATATAAGCATGATAAGAAGGCCCTATGCATTGCAAGGCATATCTGTGGGCACCTTGTCTCACGGACTTCAGTTATTACATGCAAGCCCATTTCAGTCTCTCATTGGCTTTAGTTATTACATGTAAATCCATTCTGGTCTCTCGGTTTTAAGGAGAGTGGGGCTTCTGGGGATTGACCTGGGATGTCGTTGTGCACACAGCAGGTCATGATAAGAATAAGCCTCAGCTCCTCAGAGAGCTTGTCATAAGAGGCGACTAACTGAGGCACCTGTGGGGTTCCTGGGTGTGAAAAGGAATAGGACCCCACCCGTGTGGTTCCAGGGTGTGAAAAGGAATAGGACCCAACATCGTGATATGACTAAAATATAGTTGAAAGCGACATTAAATCATATTCACTCACTCACTCACTCTCCCAACTTCTTCCTCCAGGAGAGCTTTGGATCACTCTCTGGGAGACTAATGCACTGGAGAGTCTGCCACTCTTCATTCATTACTTTCACTTGTGCATGTATTTTAATCTACCATTTCACTAAAACATAATTTCCAATAAGAGAATGTAAATTATTTGGGTCAAACTGATTTTAAATTTCGGAACAAAATGTTAACGTACGGCAAGTTCCGTAAGTATTCATAAGTGAATATTGGTAGTCGTGACAACTGACCATGTCTGCGAAAATAATCAATAACTGAAAGATGTGCATTATCCATGGTATATAAAATCTGGTTTGACTGGATTGAGATTCATCTAATGCTAACAGAAAATAAATCTATTTTTTACATTGACACACATTCTCAACATATACCATGTGCATGTCTTATTGTATTGTTCAGTTATACTGTATGACAAAGCTCGACTGTATTGATTATTGTATTGACCACTTGTGTAGTTGTCATCTGTTGTGCATGTCACACCATATCACACCATCTATGTCTAATAACTCACTCTAACAAAACATTGTTTGTTTCTGGACAAAGCAGTGTGTGAGTTCAATTCAATTTTGCTATCTCATTTCTTACATGTAGTTAAAATAGATGATAAAAGTTAATTACTACACTAGAAATTTAATTACTTCCAATTTGGTCGATAAAAGTCAATCAGTCATTCCAATAACTTTAATCACCCTTTAACATGTTCACATTATTAAAATAATGAATTATCTCCATGATTTTGAACCATTTTTCTATGAAGTAGGCTACCATCTGCAAATTGTCCGGTGGTCTGTCAGTGAGTGACTGAGTTCATCCGAATCCTTTCGTCGGCAAAATAAGGAGAACCGTTGACATTAGAACCGTTGACATTAGAACCTTGATTTTTTGCATGAAGGTGCATTAGGGGACTGTTACCAGCAAGTTCTGAGCTGACCGAATTCTGATGAGAATTTCTGGTGATTTTTGATGAAAATCACTGGTTAGTCACACTGCTCATGTTGTCAGCTTCCTGTTCTGATACATTTTTATCACCCCTGATTATATGATGGAGAATTTCACTAATGACTGAATTATCGGAGGATATACCACAGTGACCTATTTGATGTAATGGATAGTACTTTACAACAAGAGCTTTATCATTATCAGATCTAAGGAGACTTCTTTCAGAATTTTGCTTAACTGATGATAATTTGATGTGATTTCAGGCAAGAAGACTCATAGAATTAAAGGCAAATTAAAAAAAAAAAAAAAAAATCAATATCTGGTTGCACTTTCTGCAGTCATCACATATGGCCAACAGTGTTATGAAGGTGGTCCAGATGTAATCAGCTGTTTGTCGAGACCACAGCAGTGTTGGCAGATTGCCCTAGGAATGTCACCTGTATCCTCCATGTATTGTACTGATAGTGTTATCAGTGCAATGTACATGTTGGCTGGGGAAAGTATATACTATACATGTGAATGGGATAACATGTAATAATAAAGGGATATTATACCAGGAATATTCACCCTCAATTTCATTAAATTTTACACATCAATTTACAAGAGCACCAACATGATACATGTTACATTAGAATTAGGGACAAGATCTAATGTTCACAGATTAAAGGTCAGTCTTGGTTTGATTGGAATTATTTTCAATCTGTTAGATTGAAACAGGGCCCTAGCCAGGAATTACTGAGGGGTGGTGTGCCTTCACTCCAAAAAGGCACATCGGGGGGTTCGCTGTATGGGAAAAGGGGCAAATAGGGGGTTCGCTTCAGTTTGAAAAGGGCATTTATATGAGAAAAATATATAATATTTCTGAAAGGGGGGTTTTCCCGAACCCCCACAAAAAACCCTGGCTACGGGCCTGTGAAAAAGGACAGATTAAATCTAATGTAGACTGATAAATCAATCTAACAGATCCTAATTAACTGGGATTTTCAATCTAATTGATTAATTTTTATATTGGAATAGACTGGTCACTAATTCAAATATAATTATTCAATGAAGTTTGTTACACTACAGTAATCCCTCTAATAATTCAACCAGAAGAAGAAAAAAATTACCACCATAAAATTTGGGGGTGATCAAATTTATTAGAAGAAGTTGACAAAATGGTCCAAAGTCATGCAGATAATCCATTATTTTTCTTTCATTTCAATGATTTTAGAGAGTGATTAAATTTATTACAACATTCGATTGAATTTTGTCCCCAAAATTGGGGGTGATTGAATTTTGATATGGGGATTGAATTATCAGAGGGATTATCATATAGCTAGGGAATGTCCTAACCTCTGTGTCTCCTGTCAATTAATATCCTATCAACGCTTCCTATTTTTATGTGTCGCTATAGTCAGATCACAGTTCACAACGCACTATCTGTTCCACTATATGTCACATGGGAGTAGATTTAGGGAGGGCTTATTGAGAGGAAATGGTGGTGGAAATAAAGAGGTCTCCCTGATGGAGAGGAACCATATATCACAAAGTTCTGTAGAGCACATTAAGTATTCATGTGATGAAGTCACTGGATTAGACCTCCAGCCAGAGTCAGTAAGATACTATCGGCATGTAATAATGGGGTAGATTTGATACTATATTAATTTACAGATTGTAAGAAATGAAGGCAACATGTGGATCCCGAGCTCAACTGAAACATTACCCAACCTCGAACACGGATATGGGGATGACATGTTATACGATGCACTTGCCAAGAAAATTGGTGAGAGGAGCTTCTAGAAAGCAAAACATAAATTACTGCCCATACTGAGGCAAGATTAACCAATCAGTGCATAGGTCAGTCAGGCTCCAACCGGCGATCTGTCTTCAGTAATGATTGACTGTTCATGGTACACTGTTCATGAGCAGCAGAAACAATGGGTATGGAAGGCCAAATGTCCAAATAATCAGAAACTCACGGTTATCAACCTGAAACCCCAATTTTTCTAACAGAGAACTTGAGTTATCAAAGAGAAAACCATGGTTTTCGAATCGAGAAATTAATCGTCGAAAACCTAAGTTATCTACCAGGCAATCCCAAGTTTCTCTTTCCTTACCTGGAGTTTCTGTTACTCAACATCAAAAATCTCAGTTGTATTAAGATAACTTAAATTATCAAACCGAGAACCTCTTTCTCTTTCAACCTTGAGTTTCTCTTTTATTTTGGATACTCATTCAGAAAACTTTTGAATTCTACAGCTGTTGTAAATTGAAACTGGACTCAACTTTAGAGTTTCGATATATCCATGTTACCTGGGTTTCATGCCCTATCCAGCATGTTGACATCAAAATGTCAGACAGTACCACACACTCAACATGTATTCAACAAAAAGATTCAACATCTTATATTAATTAACTGCTTGTGTAAACTAGGATCAGCTAGTTTAAACACAAACAGTTTCAAAAGACTGGATGTCAATATAATCAAAACTATAGGCCTGCAAACAGTTAGCTGGAAAATAGGCTGCAGGAAGAAATGTGGTTGTAACTTAACTATTGGGTCAAGCTGACCAGACAGGTCAATGTGCACAACGTAATTCAAACCAGTAAAGCACATAAAGTGCAAAATGTAGACCTGTGATTACTTTTACAGATACCTGGTATGTACCAGAAGCAAATGAACTAAAAGTGTGCACCATTAGATTGGACTAGGTAGAGGGCATGGGCACTCATCAAACCCCACTACACCACTAGGCTCTTGAACAGCTAGTCCATACACATTCAAGATGAAATGCAAAGGTATCTACAGACA
Source organism: Hanleya hanleyi (assembly GCA_036873755.1). Lineage (NCBI taxonomy): Eukaryota > Metazoa > Mollusca > Polyplacophora > Lepidopleurida > Hanleyidae > Hanleya > Hanleya hanleyi. The sequence continues at coordinate 53,029 of JAVTVY010013551.1, forward strand.
ACTGTGATTTTCGATGTTGTTAAATAGAACTTGTGGGTAAAGAAAGAGAATCTCGGGATTGTCTAGTAGATACCCTATGTTTTCGACCATCAACTTAAGTTCTCGATTAGAAAACCATGGTTATCTCTTTGATAACTTTAGTTATCTGTTAGAGAACTTAGGTTTGTGGTTCGATAACTGTGAGCTTCTGATTTATTTGAACATTTGGTCCCCCATAAATGAGAATATGATAATACTGTACAGATATAAGGTTCTCCTTAACTCTAGAGTACTTACAGGTACTTTTGTTGGAAACTTTGAACGTATACCTGCTACCTCTTCTTTTCTTGTAGCTGAAAAATACAATTTACAAACCTAAATGAGTGGGGAAGCAGTGGTTAAATTTTGTTTCAAAACAAGCGTTCTGAGAACCCCAACATCTCACCCTGCTGCAGCAGTATTGAGAACATATATGTAGAGCAAACTTTCCATGTACAGGGGTACATGTGATTTTTGCCTAACAAAAACCTTATCAATAACAAGGAATGTTTCAAGATCCAACTGCTGACAATCCAAGATGGTTGATGATGGCCATCTATCAGATCCTCTCACCAATGTCAAGACACTCTCCAAGTTTGAAGTCAATCGGTTGAATAGTTCTCGAGTTATTGTTACAGACAATAAAGTGTGGAATAGAGGATCTGGTAGACAATAATGTCTGGAATAGATGATCTGGTATAGACAATGTCTGAATAGATGATCTGGTATAGACAATGTCTGACATGGATGATCTGGTACAGACAAAAACATCTGACAGATTATCTGATACAGACAT